>MU619914.1:0-42002 GCA_025201785.1 Xylaria longipes
TAACCCTAACCCTAACCCTAACCCTAACCCTAACCCTAACCCTAACCCTAACCCTAACCCTAACCCTAACCCTAACCCTAACCCTAACCCTAACCTTAACCTTTATTATTTAAAAAGAATTAAAAGAAAAATAAAAATATAGTAAAATAATCGCTAGCAACGCTTAAAAACATTTATAATTATTATAAAAGTATATTTATAGTTTTATATAATAAATTTTAAATTTATATATTAATTATAAGCTAAAAAAAAAAATTAACTTTAAAAGCTTTAATATTTAATAGTAAACTATTTAAATAATTTATATTTAAGTATATATATAAGTTAACTATAACATTAGCTATATTTTAACTATATATACTATATTTATATATATAAGCTAACTTATTATTATTAAAGCTACTAGCTATAACTATATTTAAATATTAAATAAAAGCTATTATTTCTTTTATAAATTTAAATTTTTAATTTATAAATATTTAAATTATTATAAGGTTATTTTTATAAGTTTTTTTTGTTTTTTTTATATTTATATTTTTTATTATATTTTTATAATAATTATTAATTATAGTTGTTTTTAAAAAATAAATTTATTTTTTAACAGTATTTTTTAAATTAAATAGTTTTAAATATATTTTAATATAATTGTTTAATTAATTAATAAATAATAATCTTTTAATATATTAATATATTATTAATAATTTTATTTTAATAAATTATTTTAAAAATAATAATTTATATTTTAAAAGCTTTATTTAAATAAATTTAATATTTATAATTAAATAGTTTATATTTTTTAATTTTAAAATATTATATTTAAAAGCTATTAAAATAAAAAACTTTTATTTTATAGCTTATATTTTAAAATCTTTTAAAAGTTTTTTTTTCTTTTATATATATTTAATATTAAGCTTTTATTTATAGTTATTATATTATTTTTAAATATTTTCTTAGGTTTTAAAGCTTATTATATTATTTATTACTTAATTTTATAAATTTAATTATAGTTTTTTTATAATTAAAAAATATAAACTTATTTAATTATATAATAAAATTAATAATATATATTTAATATATTTTAAAATTTTATTTTTTTATATAGTATTTATTTTAATTAGCTTAATAAGTTTTTTTATTATTTTTTATTATTTTTATTAAATTGTTTAACTTATTAATAAAATTAATATTATTTTTAATAATAATAATAATTAATTAAACTTTAGTTATTTTATTAATTATTTTTTTTAAAAAAATATTTATATTTAAGTTTTTTTAATAATTATAGCTATAAAAATCTAGCTATAAGTTATAAATACTTTTAAAAGTTTAAAAAAACAGCTTTAGCTATAAATCTTTTATTTTAATATATATAGTTATTTAGTTTAACTAGTGTAATTTTTATATTTATTAATAACGTTATTATTATTTAATTATTTATTTATTTTAGCTTTAAAAGTAAAATTAATATATATATAACTTTTAATTATTAATTAATATATTTTATTATATTATAAAAATTCTTTTATTTTATATTAATTAAATATATATACGTAATTTACGTTATATAAACCGTTATTTTAACCCTTTAAATTTAACAATGGCCCTTTAAGTGCATAGCTAGTTCTTTACACGGGTAAAGTCCTTGTTGCGGACAAAACATCGCGATGCTTAGAAATAATTATTAATAAAAAAGGCTGTGTTACGGATAATATTATAGCAGCTTTTATTAACGTAAAAAAGCAAGGGCAGGCCCTCGCGCTATAAGTTAGTTGCTTAAACATTAGATTTTATTATTTAAACATTAAACTAGCTTTATTTAAAAAAGTCCCCGTTATTTATTTTAACCGCTATAATTTTCATTTATTTAAGTAATTTATAAAATTAATAGTTTAATAAAGCTATAGTTAAACGGTTATATAAAAAATAACTGCTAAATTTAAATTATTAAATTTAATTAAAAATTATAATATTTAATATAAATAAATATAACTATATAACTACTTTATTTTAATAGATTTAATGTAGCTTATTAATAAATATAAAGCGTTATATATATTGTTTTATTTTTTTTACTTATAAAAACTTAAAATATAAATAAAAATTAAAGCAGTTAAAAGCTTAAGTAAAAACTTTATTAAATAAAGCTAGTTTAATGTTTAAATAATAAAATTTAATCTTTAAGCAATTAGCTTGCTTACGTTATATTAAATAGATAATAAAAGCTATTTTAAAACTTTTTAATAAATAAAAAAAAGTAAAAGCAGGATAATCTCAACTAATTAAAACTAATAACATAAAGTAAAACTAAGTTAATTAAGTAGTAAATTTATAGATTAATTTATAAATTTAAATAATGACTTAAAAAAGTAAAAAAAAATAAAAAAACTTTAAACTATAATATAATTTATAAATAAGTTATATATATAAACAAGTTATATATTTTTTTTATTAACGTGTATATTTTATTTTTATCGCGTAATAATTTTATAACAATATAATATTTATTTAAACAAAAAAAGTTAATTTAATCCTTATTATTAAAACTATTTAATTAATAAAAAAATTTAATATTTAACGCGCTTTTAAAATTTATAACGTTCTTATTATTATAATACGCAATAAAATAAACGGATATACTATACGTAATAAAACTTACACTAATATATATAAACTTAATTTAATTAAAAAAAATACTTTTTTTAAATATATTTTTAATTTAAATAAACGAGAATATTTTTTTGCTTATATTATTATAAAAAATATAGCCGATTTTTTTTATAACTTATATAATATACTTTTAATTAATAAACAATAAACTTATAATTTTATTAATTATTATAAAAAACTTAAAACACGGTTTATATATACTTATAATTATTAAAAAACATTATATAAAAATTTAAAAATTATTAATATATAGTTTAAGCGTTATATATATATAAAAATATAATATAATATTTATAATAATAATATTTAAAACTTTAATAAAACTAAGTTTATAATAAGCTAAATTTACTTATATATAGTTATTATACGCGTTAATTAATATAAAAAACATAAAATAGTATAGTTTAATAATAAAAAATAGTTAATAATAATTTATTTTATTAATTTACACGGTTTATTTATTTTTTTATATATTATTTTTTAAAACGTTTTTTATTTTTAATATTAATATAAAAACATTAACTTTTTAATAAATTAAATACTTAATATTAGTTTTAATAAATAAATAAATAATAATATAAAATTAAAATAAATAAAATATTTTAAAAAATATTTTCAGCTGCTATAAATAAATATATATTAATTATTAATATTAAACTAATATAAAAGTTATATATCGGCTAAATTTAAAAAGTTTTATAAAAAATAAAATATTATAACTATTTTTCTACTTTTTTATTTATTATATTTAATATAATTATTTAACATTAGGTTTTATAATATATTAAAACGGGCGTATAGTTATTAAATCAACAAATTTATTAAATTATACGTTAACTATATTATTAAACCCAAGTTTTTTATCGTGTTTAAAAAAGCTTATTTTATTATTTTTATAAAATTAAATATTTTAAAAAGTTTTCGAAAATTAAAATTAATATTTTATAATCCGCAAGCTATAATTTTAAAGCTAAATATATAGTTATAGTTATTAATATTAATTTTTAATATTATTAACTTGTTTAAACCTTAAGTTATTTAAACGCTAAAAACTATTAAAAAAATAACCGCGTAATTAACTTTTATTAAAAATTAAATTTCTAGTTATTAAAAAAGCTTTTTAAAGCTAATTTTAAATACTATTAACTAGCTTATAAAATTAAATTAAATATTAACATATTAACTAACCTTTATAAACAATAAAAACTAAAGGTTTTATAAAATAAATAAAATATTAAACAAGCGTTAAAGGGGTAAAAAAAAACGCTTATAAAATAAAAATAGTTTTACTATAAAAAATATAACTAATTTAATTACTTAAAAAAATACACAGGATTTAATATAGTTATAAATATTAAAAAATTATAGTAGTAATAAAATAAATATACTACGTTAATAATATTATAAACAGTATAGCAAAACCAGCTATAATATAAAAACTTATAATAAAGAAATAAAAACAAGTAATAAATTAAAATTTAATTAATTTTTAATAATAACTACTTTAGTTATAAAATTATTAATAATTAAACTTAATAAAATAGTAAAAAATGCATAACTTGCTTATATGCGTAACTTGTTTATAAATCACGTTATAGTTTAATTAATTAATATTAAAGGTTAAATGTTAAATTATTTAGCTATTATATTATATTATAAAATAATTTAATATTTTAAAATAATTTTTATAAAATAATAAATATTTAAGTATATAAAAAACTATTATTTAAAAAAAAAAATAAAGCTATTTATATATTTTAAATTAATAACTTAAAGCTTTGCTTTTTTTTAGTTTTTAATATAAAATATTTTTTATCCTTTATAAAATTTATTATCTTGTATTTATGTTAATATTAGTGTTAATATTAAGGTACGTGTTGCTGTGTTTATATAAGAGCTAAAGGTGTTGTTTATAATCACTACTTTTACCCGTGCCACTTAGTTAAGGAGGTTACCTAGGTACTAACTACTTGAACTGCACTTGGGAAATTATATCACTTAAAAAAGTCGTTAACGTTAGATCGTGGAGAGTATCTAGAACGTGTTTATATTGTGCTACCTAAAGAAAGCAAAGCAAAAGCATTCTGCCGGGAGTGGTGAGGCTACCTACTCTATGCCACCCCAGCTGTAACCTTTTCAAACATAATCCACCGCACCGTATAAAAAGCAACCTATTCTATCCTCCTTGGTCTTGCTCAGCGGGACAAGCCCATGTCGAAGCTAAACTCGGCGTCATCATCGATAACACAAGGGTCCTCTACGGTATCGCCCTCGTATACGGGGAAGTTAGAGTTGTTATTAAGGATAAAAAGGTTGCCGGGGTTATCGCCCTCGCGCGGGAGCATCTCAACATCGTCGTCGCCATCGTTGCCGTTATTGTTACCGTTAGCGTGGTCGGACTGCCGAGTCTATGAAAAGGTAAGCGCATTGTCGGCAAGTAAAAATAGATGAGAGATGAGAAACATTGAGATAGGCACCATTTGAAACCATATGGTCCTCTTCAGAAGTAGGAGGATCATATGGTCAGTAAAGGAGCTTCTTACTTACACCCTTTACCAGATCGATAGCCCATCTGACGCGTTGATGGTTGTCCTCCGTACCTTCTAGCGTATCCCAGTGGCCATGGCATAGATTTTCAATCAAGTTGTGGCCATCGACGAATTGTCGCATGGTACGAATCTCTTTGAGATACTCTCCATGGAATTGCACCAAGGAGGGATCTTGTCGGGGAGGTAGTAGAGGCTTGGGAGATTGCTCAACTGACTCTAGAATCTCTTCTTTCTTACCGGCCATCTGGATGTCCTCCTGATAAAGAATCTCCTGCTGGTTGAGATTCTCCTGTTGGCTGTTGCTGTCGGCATCGATATGCAGCTCGTCGGGATTCTCTTGCTCGTTGTCCCCGTTGTGATCGGAAACCTCTTTCTCTTCCTCGGCCGTCTCTTGCTCAACCGTCTCTTCCTCTTGCTGCTCCTCCTCTTGCTCCTCCTCTTGCTGCTCTTCCTCTTGCTGCTCTTCCTCTTGCTGCTCTTCCTCTTGCTCTTCCTCTTGCTGCTCTGCTTCACCCTTATCAGAGCCGTCTTCACTCTCTTCGTTGCATCGAGGTCGTCGCCGAAGCCGACATACAGCGCCAACGAGTTATAGGTGTAGGTGAGGAACTTGGCGGCGGGGAACATGATATGTGGGGGATGGCCGGTGCCTTTTCTGACTAGCCTGGACCACGTCTTGTCGTAGTCTTTATATAAGACGCCCTGGTTATATATCGCCAGGGCAGGTTGGGATCTCGAAACTTCAAGTCTTCCATGGGCGGCCACCACTTAGGGATGCTATACTTGTAGGCGTCGAGAAATACGAGCATGGAGTCATTGCCGTGATATGACTCGTCGCCCATGATCAAGTTCACATAGCTTTGTAGGGCGGGAGCAATAGGCTTCTTTGTCTTACCCTTGACGTTCTTCGCAGCCTTCTTCTTCACCGGAGGCTTAGAACTGCTGGGAGGAGACATGGCTGCGGGTGCGACTGGACGAAATAAGAAGGGAGGCGAGATTTGGGTGCTGGGGGATGGATGGAGGCACACGAGTGTTTGGGGGTCAAATGGCTCATGCAGAGGCTGGACCACCAGGTAGTGGGAGAAGAGTTGTTGTGTGGTGGCGGATGGCTCGATTACGACTAAGGACGCGGCGGGTAGGCGGGCGCGGGTGTTGGCGAGAACAGGCGCAGAAAAGGGAACAACGGGATTAATGTGGCTAGGAAACTCAACTATACAAGTCCGACCATATGAGCAGAACACGCAGAGATAACAGTGATCTATATGTACTCAAGTAAGTTATAAGAATTGCATTGTTTACTGTAGCTTAAATTTATTAATATAGAATTGCATATAGGGATTTCTTTCTGATACTGTTATTATTTTCTAACAGTGTTAAATATGAAAATCTGCAAGTACCTAGGTAGAGAACTGCATCGAGTAGAATTAGCTGGTGTAGATAGAATAACGAGCATTGCTGGGCAGAGCTGTTTGTGCTAAGTGACGGCTTTCGAATCTTATGGCCCTGAAAACGCCCTGTACTTGTGCCCAAGTACCCTGTGCACTCGCCTGCAACGCAGAACCATTGTCGTCACGCCCTTGCAAACACTCCATCTCGCCTCTGGCCTGCATCGTGTCGGTCATATTCGCATCACCTTTACGAACGCTATAGTAAGCGCCAACGACTCGACGAACCTCGAACCTCGAAGCCGCTGCTCGCCTACGATGGAGGGTGGCGCAGGGTCTCCAACTGGCGCAAAGAAGGGAAACAAACGCCAGGGGGCGCCGCACCTGGCGCAGGAGCAGCCGGACGTCTTATCGACCATGAAGGCAGAGATCTCGTGACGGTCTTTGCCGAGGGGAAACACACGGGCTGGCCAGACTGGTGGCTGGCGCCGGGCCAATACATCCCAACGGTGCGCACAGTGACGGTGGGCCATTGGGGCCACTTCCGCCAAAACGTAGAACTTAGTTCAGAAATTAAGATTACCCCGCTTACACTTTTCTACTTGTAATTTTGCCTGAGTTTTTAGCGAAGGAGGTATAACTAAATAAAACGAAAGTTTCTTTAGTTTAAAATTTTAGCTGGGAAATTTTTAGTTGCTTAAATAGGAAATTTTGTTTTTTTATTTAAAAAACCCCCTTATAATTATCGGCTTTTATTATATATACGCGGTTATATCCGGTATTTTAATATAAATAAACAATAATTAATTATTAAATAAATATATATAAATAAATTTACTTTTTATTTTAAATATAAATAAATATATAATTATTATTATATACCTACTACTTTTTTTTTACTTTTTTATTTATATATATATATAAACTGCTTTATTTAATATTTTTAACGTATTTAATATTTTTAATATATTTAACGTATTTATTAAAGTTTTAGCTTTAAAGTAGCTAGTAGCTTATATTTATCGTAAAACTTTTTTAATTTTACTCGGGTTAAAAATTATTTTAAAAATTTTAATATTATAATATATTTTTTTAACTTAAAATAAAAACTAATAATTATTTACTATAGTTAATAAATTATTTTATATAGCTAAAAAAATTTTTTAAAAATAACGCTAGTAAAACATAAGCTAAGTTTTATTTTTATATTTATTAATAATTAATAAATTATTTTATATAACTAGTTTTAGCTTTAATTATATAAAGTATTTAAAAAAGTTTTAATTTTACTTAGGTTAAAAATTATTTTAAAAATTTTAATATTATAATATATTTTTTTAACCTAAAATAAAAATTAATAATTATTTATTATAGCTAATAAATTATTTTATATAACCAGCTTTAGCTTTAGTTATATAAAATATTTAAAAAAGTTTTAATTTTACTTAGGTTAAAAATTATTTTAAAAATTTTAATATTATAATATATTTTTTTAACTTAAAACAAAAACTAATAATTATTTACTATAGTTAATAAATTATTTTATATAGCTAAAGAAATTTTTAAAAAATAATACTAATAAAGCGTAAGCTAAGTTTTATTTTTATATCCGTTAATAATTAATAAATTATTTTATATAGCTAGCTTTAGTTTTAATTATATAAAATATTTAAAAAAGTTTTAAATTTAATAAATAAGTTTTTATTATTATTTTTAATAATAATTATATTAATTGTTTTAAACTTATTTAGTTTTATACTTGTTTTAATTTTAAATATTTTTATATAAGCTTAAATATATTAAGTTTAAATTAATAATTAATATAAAAAACGAACTAGTTATTAAATTTATATAAAAAAAATTTATATAAATAATATAATAATTAATAAATAAATTTAATATAAATAATAATAATAATAATTATTAGCTGGTTAAATAAATTATATTAATTATTTAAGCTCGATTTTTATTTTTTAATAAAAATCTATTTATATTTTTTTTAAGCAAATAGCGCAGCTATTTAAAGAATAGCTAGTATATTTTTGTTTTTTTTATTAAGCTTTTATAATTATTTATATAATAATTATATTAATTGTTTTAAACTTGTTTAGTTTTATATTTATATATTAATTATTTTTAACTTGTTTAATTTTATATTTATATATTAATTATTTTTAATTTATTTAATTTTATACTTATATATTAATTATTTTAAACTTATTTAGTTTTATATTTATATATTAATTATTTTAAACTTGTTTAATTTTATATTTGTTTTAATTTTAAATATTTTTATATAAACTTAAATTTATTAAGTTTAAATTAATAATTAGTATAAAAAATAAACTAGTTATTAAATCCGTATAAAAAAAATCTATATAAATAATATAATAGTTAATAAATAAATTTAATATAAATAATAATAATAATAGTTATTAGCCGGTTAAACAGATTATATTAATTACTTAAGCCTGATTTTTATTTTTTAATAAAGATCTGCTTACGCTTTTTTTAAGCAAACGGCGCGGCTGTTTAAAAAATAGCTAGTATATTTCCGTCCTTTTTATTAAGCTTTTATAGCTGTTTAAAAAAAAAAAACTAATAAATTGTTTATATTTTATATAGTTATTGTTTTAATTATTAGTTATAGTATTATATATATTTAATAAATAATAAATAATAATTAATAGGTAGTAAATAATAATAAAAGAAAAGGTCCTATTAGATAAAGGGTCCTAAAAACTCAAGCTTTTTTACCCTTGGGTTAAAAGGGCCTTTAGTATAATAAAATACCTTATTTTTATCTACTGCTTTAACCCTGCACTGCTTATTTAATACGGGCAGCGTAAAACATAAATAAACTTGTACGGCTTTTTTTTACTATATTTATTTATTAAACTAAAAGCCTTTTTAACCTAAGGGTAAAAAAGCCTAAGTTTTTAAAACCTTTTATTTAATAAAACCCCTTTTTTTATTACCACTTACTACTTATTAATTATTATTTACTACTTATTAAATATATATAATACTATAACTAATAATTAAAATAATAACTATATAAAATATAAACAATTTGTTAGCTTTTTTTTTTTAAATAGTTATAAAAGCTTAATAAAAAAGATAAAAATATACTAGCTACTCTTTAAACGGCTATACTATTTGTTTAAAAAAAGCGTAAGCAAATCTTTATTAAAAAATAAAAATTAAGCCTAAATAATTAATATAATCCGTTTAACCGGCTAATAATTATTATTATTATTATTTATATTAAATTTATTTATTAATTATTACGCTATTTATATAAATTTTTTTTATATAAATTTAATAACTAGTTTGTTTTTTATACTAATTATTAATCCGAACCTAATAAATTTAAGTTTATATAAAAATGTTTAAAATTAAAACAAGTATAAAATTAAACAGGTTTAAAATAATTAATATATAAATATAAAATTAAACAGGTTTAAAATAATTAATATATAAATATAAAATTAAATAAGTTAAAAATAATTAATATATAAGTATAAAACTAAATAAATTAAAAATAATTAATATATAAGTATAAAATTAAATAAGTTAAAAATAATTAATATATAAATATAAAATTAAATAAGTTTAAAATAATTAATATAATTATTACGCGAATAATTTAATAGCTTTTTTTTTTTAAGCAGCTATAAAAGTTTAATAAAAAAAATAAAAATATATTAGCTATTTTTTAAACAGCTGCGCTATTTGTTTAAAAAAAACATAAGCAAATCTTTGTTAAAAAATAAAAATCGGGCTTAAATAATTAATATAATTTGTTTAACTAGTTAATAATTATTATTATTATTATTTATATTAAATTTATTTATTAATTATTATATTATTTATATAAATTTTTTTTATATAAATTTAATAATTAGTTTATTTTTTATATTAATTATTAATTTAAACTGAATATATTTAAGCTTATATAAAAATATTTAAAATTAAAATAAATATAAAACTAAATAAGTTTAAAATAATTAATATAATTATTATTAAAAATAATAATAAAAACTTGTTTATTAAGTTTAAAGTTTTTTTAAATATTTTATATAACTAAAGTTAAAGCCGGTTATATAAAATAATTTATTAGTTATTAATAAATATAAAAATAAAACTTAGCTTATATTTTACTAGTATTATTTTTTAAAAATTTTTCCAGCTATATAAAATAATATATTAACTATAGCAAATAATTATTAGTTTTTACTTTAGGTTAAAAAAATATATCGCGATATTAAAATTTTTAAAATAATTTTTAACCCGAGTAAAATTAAAGCTTTTTTAAATATTTTATATAATTAAAACTAAAGTTGGTTATATAAAATAATTTATTAGCTATAATAAGTAATTATTAGTTTTTGTTTTAAATTAAAAAAATATATTATAATATTAAAATTTTTAAAATAATTTTTAACTTAAATAAAATTAAAGCTTTTTTAAATATTTTATATAACTAAAATTAAAGCTGGTTATATAAAATAATTTATTAGTTATTAACGGATATAAAAATAAAACTTAGCTTATGCTTCGCTAGCGTTATTTTTTAAAAATTTTTCCAGCTATATAAAATAATTTATTAGCTATAGCAAGTAATTATTAATTTTTATTTTAAGTTAAAAAAATATATCGTAATATTAAAATTTTTAAAACAATTTTTAACTTAAATAAAATCGAAAAAATTTTATAATAAATATAAACTGTTAATTATTTTAAAACTAAAATTTTAATAAATATATTAAATATATTAAAAGTATTAAATATATTAAAAATATTAAATAAAACAATTTATATATATATATAAATAAAAAAATAAAATAAAAATAATAAATATATAATAATAATTATATATTTATTTATGCTTAAAACAAAAAATAAATCTATTTATATATATTTATTTAATAATTAATTATTATTTATTTATACTAGAATATTAAATATAACCGCGTATATATAATAAAAGCCGATAATTATAAAGGGGTTTTTTAAATAAAAAAATAAAATTTCCTATTTAAACAACTAAAAATTTCCCAGCTAAAATTTTAAACCAAGGAAACCTTTGTTTTACTTAGTTATACCTTTTTCGCTAAAAACTTAAACATTATTTTAATAATATATATATTAAATATAAATAACAGGTTTTTATAGTCGCTTAGTTTATTAAGCGTTGTTACTGCTATTACTTTTACTTTTATTTTTATTTTTACTTTTACTTTTACTTTTATTTTAAGCTTTTTTAAGCTTTGCTTAAAATTTTATTTAATTATAAATAAATATTTTTTTTATTTAATTTTTAAAACCTAGTAATAAATAATTTAAATAGTTTATTAACTTTAATTAATTTATTGTTTATATAATAACTATATAAATATAACCTTAATGCTAAGTACTAAGTATTAAGTTCTACGTTTTAGCAGAAGTGGCCCTAACGGCCCTTCATACACAGTCTTTCGCGACACCATCGAGCTCGAAAAGCAACAGCATATAAAATCGTATAGCAAGACAGGCCTCGAGGACATACAGATATTCGATAAAACGAACATGGCATCTCGTGGCGGGTGGGTGACCAATTCCCTACGCTTCGACAACGCTAGCGAGTCAAAAAGCAAGTATATGGCTACGATACAAATTATTACAATCCATCGCATAATGGCCCATAATACGCTGAGGTTTACCGAGGATGAGTATACGGCCGAGTTCCCAAAGTATTGGGGCTTCTCCCTGGAGAACTGGATGAGAGGCAAGGTTATGCTAGATCGGACGGCGACGAGGCGGGCCGCTGGGGATTACCAGTTCTCGGGAAACAGGCGACGTACCAAGCCCACGCCGGTCGCCCGCTGCCACTGGACGATGGACGAGGCGCAGGCGCAGCGATTAGAAGGAGAGACGTTCGCCCAGACCCCACGTTCGCCGGCTGCGGGGCCGCAGCAGAGCGCCGCGGCTGGTCTCGGGACCTCGTCGCTGTCACGCGAGGACCACGGCATGGCGCCGCCGACCGATCTTCTCGGAATCCTGCCGGCAGAGCACGAAGAAGACTGGGCTCGATTCGCGACGTCGTCTCCGGACCAGCAGATCGAGTTCCGGACCAAGCATTTCCAGACCATGGAGAGTGCCGCGGCCGTCATCTTGCGCCGCCCCAATGACTATGTGTCCTCGTTGCAGAGGGTGGAGGATGTTGAATACCGGGGGTTAATCGAGACGCTGAGACGGCGCCATGGACTTGTGAGTACATTTGATCTCCTTTCCGCGTATTCCCGATTGTGCCTTGTCTTTTCCGGGCTCCTAGTCGAGTACCAGTTGAGAGGACACTACCTATCTGAATCAAATGTTTATACACATTTCACGATGATTTGGTTCTGAGCCCCTGTTGTCTTGCTTCGCGAGGGCTGTGTTGTATTCCGTGGTATTTTCATTCTGACGATTGCCGCCGTCTACAGGACGCCCCGTGCGACCGACCGGAACCGGTGATGATACCCGGCATACAAAGTCGTGCGATGAAGAACCTGATATGGTGGGACTTGACTATGGCTGCGTCGGGCGAGGCAAAAAATGGCTTGCCAAGCAATGAACAGGTTTACCCGGTCAGTTCGATGAGCGAGTCCAGGGGCATGATAGCGGAGGCCGGCAGCGTGATCAAGTTCGACCACCATGATACAGTAGATATGATGCACATCTTCACAAGGCTCTGCCGATGGCCTTATCTCGCGCTGCACGGGAACGACTCCTGGACGAAGAGGAGCGTGGTGGACCTGTTGGCCGTGAGGCTCCGGGTTGTCCCCTCTGGCACGGAAAAGAGAGCGGCGATGCTACCCCGAGGACGTGCGGGAGAGGCGCACCATAAGCCTACTCTCATGCTGACCCGTGCGGGGTCGGTCGCGTCGAGCTTTAGTCAATGGAAACTCGTCAGTCCGAATTTGATGAGACCTATTGTGCTCGGTTCAAAGAACGACAGTACCGGGGAGCTTGCGCAGCAGCAGACTACGGTAGAAAGCGTGAAAGAATTCTACGAGTCGGCCATTGGCAATGCTGGCGGAGCCGACTGGGTAAGTATCACTATCCTATTCATCATCCTAACAGGCTGACAGGGGACGGGCACTCTGGGCCTTTTTATTTTTGCTTTTAAATTTGTTGGGAATAATGTGGCTAATAGCATCGTGACACAGGTCGGGACGTATGTCCTTATTTCTTCATTCGAGCTCTTCAAACAGCGATGTTTCGACATCGATCATAAACGACTCGACAAACTTTCCGACGAAGACAAGAGACGTATGGATACCCACGTAGCGGGCACGCCTTGGTCTGCTTACGACAAGGATATCAATTTCAATTTCAATTTCAATGTCGATGCCGATGCCGATGCTGATGCCGATGCTGATGCCGATGTCGACAACGAGAGGGTCCCCAAGGTCAAAATACTGTCGATCGTGCCAGAGGCCGACGTGCAGTGGGGCCTTGTAGTAGTGGACAGCCCAGTGGTAGAAGATATCCGAAATAGCGATTGGCACAAGATGTTAAGGTCGCTGCGTTACGAGAGTCTCCTTATTTCCGGGAGGAAGCTTCCCACGGGGCACCCGAAAACGATGCTCGGCTACCTGCTCGTGGCGCCGGGCCGAGCGGCGATAACGAGAGACGACGCCGACGAGGACGAGCGGTGTGATGGCCTCGACGCCGAAAGCTTTGCGGAAAAATGCGATCGTCTGGGTTGGGAGGTGACAGGCTGCCTAGAGGACGTCGAGAATGCGCGTGACAGGTTACTCGTCCGCCACCTCAGAAGCACGGCCATCGTCAAGCACAAGAGGGGCGCCGATGAGGCGGACCCCAATTCGGCGGACCCCAAAGACGGGCCAGGGGATATCTTCGACAACCCGTACATCGAGGTGGGCCTGGACGACAAGGGCGCCCGCACCTCCCCTATGGTGGCGTTGGACGACGTTGCACTCGTGCCGGAGCTGAGGTCACAGCACGACTCTATGCTGCGACAACCCGCGGCGGCGCAGGCCAAGCTTGTTCCGATGCTCAAGGAGATACTGGCGTTCGATGTGGGCCTGGGCGAACTCGGCATGCCGCGGCGGCACACGGCCGGGCTGAGTCGGGCGTTGGAGGGGCTCAGAAGCATCCAATACGGGCAGAAGGCCGGCAAGGGCAAGGGCAGGGCGGAGGGTAGGGACTTTCGCACAGCAGAACAGGTCAGCAAGGAGCTCGACGCGATCAGGGACGGCGGGCTGCACCTGAGCTACCGGGCGGCGACTGACGCCAAGTTTCCAATGCCGAGGACGAGGGTGGAGTGGCTCCGGTGGATCTGTGACGGTTCGCCGGTATTGGTGTCGTTGTTTAATGCGCTTAGTTGGGCATACCCGAGTGAACAGCGGTTCCTCGTGGTGGTGCCGACGCAGCCTTTAATCTTCTTGTAAGTTTCATTTCTTTCTTATTGGAACATAGCATGCTTATGTACATCTCGCATCACACGGTGATTGGGGGACGGGGGACGGGGGACAGCGCTGGCATGGGTCCATATGATTGTCGAGGTGTCCTGATGTGATGCAACGTACTAGGTACCCCCCTAGGTAGTTAAATACCTAGGTAGTTACGTTACTAGGCTGACAGGTCACTTACAGGCGGGTTGTCAACATGTTACGGCTCATGGGATTTAACACGGAGGCGATGCTGCCACGGCAGTCGGTCGCGCGGAAGAACCAACTTCTCAGTTCCTTCAGCAAGAAAAAGTCACCGATGCATGTGCTGGTGACAAGACTCGAAGAGGCGTCCGGGTACTTCTATACGCTGGCATGCAACACAGCACTATCGACATACATTCCCTCGTCGGGCCCGCTGCTGAAGCAGCTGACGGACTTGATGATGCGGCCTTGGAAACCTGGCAAGGGCGACACGAAGCAGGCCCGGATGCTGTTTTACCCGGTGCAGATGACCGACGATGATGCGAAATGCCGGTTGCTCTGGACGTCTTTTGCGCAGGGGATTTTTAAGGAGAATCCGGCCGTGGCGAGGATCAGGGGCGCTCTGGGGCGCATGGCGGCGTACGAGATTGCCAGGCTGTGTTGCGGCGCGCAACAGGAGCACATGGGCTGGCTCGAACTCCAAGATCGGAGTGGGCAGCCCATATCAATGAGTAAGAGCGATCGCCAAGGTCTTTCACAGTTCTTGAGTCTCGTGGGACAAGTGGCCATTGAGACGCTTATAGAGGCACCTCTCCCCATTACTAGTGGTGGTGGTGGTGAGGTGCCGGTCGCAGACCCAGCGGCACCCGCACCGACGGCCGAAGCTAACGATGCTGCCACAGCTTATGACACTGCCACAGCTAACGACACTACCGAAGCTAATAACACTGCCGAAACAATTGACACTGCCGCTACAGGATTCTCGTACTTTGAGAATGAACTGCCGATACAAGACCCGGAGTTCCAAAAATTATTAGAAGACTTCGACCTTGAGAAGATGGACCCGATAGGGCAGGCGGACGTGCAAGAATTGATGGATGACTTCACTCTTGAGAAGACAGCTACCTACGAGAATATTACCATGACAGACCTGGTAGGTGGATTCTGCGCATTTCAGGCTTGCGAGGACTGGGACATCGTTACGTTGTCGTGGATAGTAGAGAATGCCAAAGAGCAGTTCATCGACACGACAAAATTACCATTGGCCTTTCACCAACTAGGCGATGGCGGCGGCGAAGAGGAACGGCACGACCCGCAGCCGGGCCAGAAAACGGGCCAGAAGCCGGGCCGGAAGCCGGGGAAGAAGCGAGGCAGGCCCCAGAAGGGCCAAGCATCCAAGCGACGCAAGCCGTAGCCTGTACCTCTACTGACCAGTCTGACAACTTGCACTCAGATGCATGAAGAAAAGTCGTGGGACGATTGAATGATTGAACGATTGAATAATGATGGATTGATTACGTGGGAAAAGTAGGCCGACGGGCCACATTGCATTTCGGCATTCTTGTTTTTTCTTGGTCGCATGGTCGCATGGTCGCATGGTCGCATGGTAGTTAGTTAGTTACAGTCGCATCTGCTGTCGGCGTTGCCTTAGTCCAAGGTTAATACTTAGGTAGCCTGCAGCTCTTGGTATAACGGCCCCAGGTCACTCACTGCACGAGGAATAAAATGTCACTAATTTCAGTCGTTGAATTACACCTCCCGTACTCAGTAGGTAGCCACAGTGCGGTCAACCATCCTATCTGGGCTGCAACCTTGAACTAACTACCTACAATACACACAATGCTATAGCCCACTGTCCAGGCGCATGGTAGCCCTGAGGTATTCGTATTGCACACGTGCAGGCAGGCCGGGAGTACAGTACTGTCGCCATGTACATAGATGCAGGTACAGTACCAAACCCACATAGCATTTCAAATTCAATCAATCCATAGATGCGTAAAGCTTAATAGACCTACCCGACGTGTCAGAGGCTATTGCTTGTACCAAAGTACCTACACGTAGGGGTCTCATGCACAGGTTTAGGAAAAGAGTCAATTGTTAAGTACTTAAGTAGGTAGGTAGCAGCAGGCCTGCGCAGCTACTCGGATCAACGCTTGACACATAGCCTAGCTTGTAGATATGCTAGTCATATATTATATAATCTGAAGGCGAAATAAAAGATAAAGAATTGAGAAATAAAAATATTATATATATATATAAAATGTGTAGCTTAAATTAATTAAATTACATGAAGCTATATATGCATGTTTTTTGTTGTAGTATATTGTGCAGAACAGCTATCCCATATCAATCACTAGGTACCTAGGTAGATTTTTCCCTTTGCAAATTTATCGTTCTTGCCATCTCATCTCACATTAACACGCACATTAACACACACATTAACACTAATACGCATATACGGGCCTGGACACGCCAATCTGAGAGAACATTCGCAAAACGATTAGGAGCGAAGAACTTCAAGTAAAGCTAAAGCCTAAACTTGTATTGGAGTGTCTCGGGCGCCTTGAAAAGGGCTTTACAGCAGAGGTAATGGACCCGAAAAAGAAACAGGCGTCGGTGGCTCAAAAGCAGACTATGCCGGCAAATCAGAAGCAGGCCGTAGCTCAGAAGAAGCAGCCCGCGGCTCAGAAGGCAAATGTCCCCCAGAGACCGATTGGCCCTCAGAAAACAACTCCCCTTCAGAAGCCGAATGTCGCTCAGAAGCAGACTGCCACTCAGCAGAAGCCGAATATCGCTCAGAAGCAGACCGCCACTCAGCAGAAGCAGACTGCCCAGCAGCAAGCATCGCGCCCCTCGTCTGCTACCGGTATGTCTCTTTATTTCCTTATCTTGGGCGCGCTGGCAACGAGGATTGCATGATGCTGAAACGCCCGTGACCAAACCGTACAATGCTGATTACCTACTCTCTGTGTATAGGTAACCAGAAAGTAGGCTCGGCGGCCGGTGGATCTCGCGCCTCTTCTGTCTCGGCCGTAGGTAGCAAGCTTCCACCCATAGTGAGATCTGGTACGTCTCGTCTCGTCTCATCACTTGAGCTGCATCATCACTTTACAGCTCCGCACCTCGCTCGCCGCGCTCTGTGGAGGCATGAATCAGGATCATATGAGAGTAAACCGGCCGTGACAAACCTTGCGTGCTAACAAGTCTCAGGCTCAAACAGGCCCGATGCCTCCAAGCCAATGGGCGCGGCCCCTCTCATTAACAGTTCGTCGACGATGGCAAGTCCAGCCAGGTCTATTAACTTGCGAACACCCGGCGTAACACCTTCGGTCGATCGACCTGGGTCTGTAGCAGGTGCGTACGAACGAGAACTAGAGGCCATTAGAAGATTGACGCCACTGACGAGGCTGCTAGGAACTCCAGGTATGGACCCCAAAGGTGCAGTGGGTTTGGTGTCTACCAAATTCCGGAAGATGCGAGAAAATCATACAAGACAGGTCCTGACCGAAAAGCCAGGCACGGTAGCGGTCAAGACAAGGACGCGGCCCGTTGTCCCTTCGGCGCCGGAGTTCAAGCTGACTAACGAGCTTCGCAAGATGGCGGGCCTCCCTTCATCGAACACGTCGGGCAAACGCCCACAGGGCCCCGGGCCAAGCACGGATCCGACAGCAGCTAAAAGGAGAAAGTTAGGGACGTCGCAATTAAATGACAATGGCGCATCCGACACGCAGAGCGAGATCAGGCCTCTGAGCCGACAACCTTGGATCCCGCAGAAAACCGGTGCCGGGCTGGCCGTAGCTCGAGCGGGACCATTTGGTTCAAATAAGTCCTTGGGGTCTAACACTACACGAAAAATTAGACCAGCCGGAGAGGTTAGCCCGGATCGAAAGTTTGACGAGACGAAGAACATTAACCTCTTGTACAAAGGCACGGCCGAGTTTGTGTTCTTTTTCGGGCCGCAGAGCCCTTTAAGCATGGATTACGCGGCTACGGTGAAGCTCGGCGATAACGAGTTCCCCACCGCAGAGCACGCTCTACAATGGTACAAGGCAAACGTGTGGCATACACCAAGTAACACGGCGATCCAAGAGAAAATCCTTGTTGCACCTACGGCTGAAGAGGCAAAACGGCTGGGAAGTACTGTCAGGTTTGGGATGGACTGGGCATGGGGGCGTTCAGCGGCGTCGACCGCTATGGCGGTCAATGCCGCCAAGTTTATGCAACACCCGGAACTTCTAATGCTGCTTATGAGCACAGGGGGGCGCACGCTTGTCTATGCCTCGCCCACAGACAAGGATTGGGGAATCGCGCGGTCCGGGAGGCTCTTCAAGAATATCCAGGACACTATGTTGAGCATCGTTGCGGCGAACGTGGTCAAGACCGAGAATTGGGGCCGCAACCTCCTCGGCCAGTCTCTGATTCTTGTGCGGGAGATGATCTTAGAATGCAGAGATTCGCGAACGCTGGTGGCGAGGGCTGTTGACTTGGTCCGAGTTAGAGAGGAGGCCGAACGGGCTGCTCAGGAGGCCCGACTCGAAGCTGAACGCCTTGCCGAGGAGGCCCGACTAGAGGCGGAATTGGCTGATTAGTATGCCCAAGGTCTCGAAGGAGGAATGGACGGGGGACAGTCTGATGACGGCTACATTGCTAACAGTAATGAGGAGGCCAGCAACAATGAGGACAACAATGATGACGACGATGACGATTTGTTAAATGCTATGACTACCTTTTCGTAAGATAGCACACCACCTAGGTTGGACGGCTTGTAGATATTGGTTGCTCGATTGGCCTGCTTTTTTTTCTTCTTTTCCTATACTTAAGATAGCTCCTGGTCTCTGGTCTTTAGTCTTTGGTTTATGACTATGACTGTGACTGTGACTATGACTATAACTATGACTATGACTGGGCAGGGCAGGGCATATACCTGGTTAACAATGATAGTTCGGGGAGGAGCTGCATATACTCGACCTCTATAAGTAGCTTGTTTTTATGAGATAAAAGGCAATATTAAATCCTGGAACATATGATGCTGTAGGGTCCTGATGCTAGGTATATTATACCCCATGCTACGTTTTATTCGTTCCTACACTTTACGCTATAACGTTCCTTAGTGCATGGGGTGCGGTCGGTATGTTTGCTGGATTTAGGTAAATATAAAGCTTTAATAATATACTTAAGACAGGAAAGAGCTGATAATATCGAGAGGGGACCAGCTGCGATTAGGTGTAAGTACAGGTAACCCGCAGGCCCTCCCCCCTTTTACCTAGTAGCAGCGTAATACAGCTAGATGTAATAATATAGCATGTAACGATACGGCGATAAAGTATGTAGTATGCAGCCATGCAGCCATGCAGCTATGCGAGAAGGAAGTGTGGTAGGTAGGTAAGTAGTGTTAGTTGTTTGGTGTGGTGGTGCGCGATGTGGTGGCGCGCGATGTGGTGGTGCGTGGTAGAGTAGAGTGAGAATCCTAGAGTTTGATGTGGCTTGACGGCGGTTCGTTGGGCGCAGCAGCAGTACAGCGCGTGGCTTGACGGTGGTCCGTTAGGCGCAGCAACGGTTCGGGTGGTACCTAGGTACCTACCTACAGCCGCGTTACAACGGTTCGCGTTACACACACCAGGAGAACCAGCGGAGGCGGGGCTAGCGCTGTTGCGAACCGTCGCTCAGGCTGGGGCCGAATAGCCTGCACGTATGCTTACACTTAGATACATAAATACCTAGATATCTAGGTAGTCCCGAGGTCGTGGGACGATTGAACGATTGCAAGTCTTAAATATAGCCTAAATGTAGTGTTAGAAAGTGTTAGTATTATAAGCGTCCGCCAGGGGTAGTGCAGGCTGTGGAGATGGTAAATGCGACGTACTAGGAACGGCACAACTGGGTGGCCTGGTAGGGAAAAGGCGATGTAAGACCTCACTTACCTGCCTACACTCGCATAAACCCCTACCTAGGTAGTAGAACAATGAAATAATTAAACGGTAAAACGATTGCAAGTTTTGGTTACTACGTGGAGAGTGTGTGTTGTAAGCGTCCGTAAGTGGGTGGGTAAGAACCTACCTAGGTAAGTAGGTACTATGTAGCCTGCGTGGTGGTGAGGCGTCTACGTAGTATATACCTAGGTGATGCAGACATTTCTATGTGGGTGGTGGTGCAGGTGCGCTTACGCCTAGGTAGTAATCCAACCTTAGAAGAGCTAAACATTCAAGCAACGCAAGCCAAGCCAAGCCCGTATTTATACTTAGATGTATAAATTTATATGAATACTTACTTGCGTACCTTGGGTAGGTAGGTAGTTATGGGACGATTGAACAATTGAACGATTTAGGACGATTAGACGATTAAACGATTGGATAAGTGGACAATTGGACAATTGGACAATTGGCGATGGGTTAAGCGACTGCGAGTGGGTGGGTAAGGTGCCCAGGTGTAGGTATTGTGGTGGTGAAGCGTTTGTGTAGTGGGTGGTGCAGGCGCAGGCATTTATGTGGTGGGTGGTGGGTGGTGGGTGGTAGTGGCTGCGTTGCGTGGTGCAGGTGTGGTGGTGCAGCAGGCATGTGGTGGTGCGGCATCTTGGATCTGGTAATGCAGCTATCTGGCTGTGTGGTGCAGGGGCTGGTGAGGCGTTTGTGTGGTGGGTGGTGGGTGGTAGGTAGTGGCTGCGCTGCGTGGTGCGGCCGTGAGAGGTACCCAGGTATCGCCTGCTGGATTGGGCTAGACGGAGTCCTTAGCTGCGGTACGGTGTGGCTTGCCAACGCGACAATGGGCGTAGCAATGGTATTGTGGGTCGGGGTCGCACGACGGCGTGGCTTGCCCACGGTCCGGGTTATACGAAACGTACCGTCGCGATGGTATGCGATGGGGCCTGGGCGACCGTGCTGTACCGCCGCGGCGCGATTCCCGATCCTGTACTCAAGGTTTACGATACGGGTAGTAGTTATATAGAGCACTAGATAGATAATCTACTGTTAAATTCCTATACAAATTGCTTATGTACTTGACTTTGGTGTGGGTTACACTTGCTAATGCAGACAGGGGTAGGCATACTCCATACTACCTGACAAGGGGCGATAGGTAGGGGGGTAGGATAGTATTGCTTTAATATTAGCTTAGCAGATCTAGTATACTATATTAATAATATAAGCGTATACGTTAATAAGTTCGAAAAAAGCTAAATAAGGTTTATTTTAATTATATTTAAAAAAAAGAAAACTTATATAATAATATATTTTATAAAGCTTAAAAAATTTAAAGTTAAAAGCTAAAAAACATAAAAATAATAAATAAAAAACTTAAAAACTATATTATTAAATTTATTAAATAACTTATTATAAAAATAAATCTTAGTTTTATTATAAACTTAATATTAATAAACTTAATAGTTTTATTTAATATTTATAATAATATATTAATATTAAATATTTTTTAAATAAAAAAAATTAAACGTTTTATTAAAATTTATCATATAATAACTAGGTTAGGTATAATAACAAGTAGAAAAGGATTGTATAATAAATAGTATATAAAACTTTAATTTATAAAAAAGAAAAAATAAATATAAAACTAGTCCGAGTAAAATATAATAATATATATAGTTCTAATAGTTTAGCTAAACATTTAATATAATAACTATTTTTTTTTTTTTATATAGATCAACTTTAATCTATATACTTTTATAGCTAATTAAAAAATAATAATATATAGTAAATAATATGATTAATGCGATTAATAATATTTACATGTTTAGTATATAGGTACCTAGTATTTGTTTATAAGTACGCGATTTAAAGATTTTTCGTACTAATTACGCGGGGTTTACATATGTGTATTTATTTATAAAAATACGCTCCTTTTTTTTATTTTTTTTTTTTTTTTTTTTTTTTCGGTTAGGCTTATTGGATTTTTATTTTTTTATAGCTTTTTAGCCGCCGATTTTAATTTTTCGCCGCTTATTTTCGCGCTTGCTTCTACCGGCTTTCGCTTTATAATCACCGCTTTTATATTTCTTTTTTTTTTTCGATTTATTATACCTTTTCGCCGCTACTATTAAATTAAACACGCTTATAACTATAAGTTTAATTATTATAAAACGCCTTTAATCGTACGTAATATTTTCGCTTGCTAGGGCTGTTTCGGTCGGGCTTAGAACATGTTCTAGCTTAAAAAAGGTTTTTTTTTTAAAATTTTTTATTTAATAGCTAATTTAAGCTTTTCAAGCTATATTAGCTGCTAAAATAGCTATAATACTTATACGCTTATAAATAAAATCGGTTTTATTTTATATTATTATTACTACTAATTTTAAAAACTTTTTACTATATTTTAATTTAATACTATATATTTTAAAAAATTATTAAGCTAGTTTTTTAACATATTTAGCCTTTAACGTAAGAATAACAGCAAGTTAAACAATACTATAGCTTATGATATAAACAGCACCGTAGTTTAAGAAATTTCGGTAAAGTATTAAAGCTATATCGCCGAAGCGTAATTTTATTTGCTAATAAGCTTTACTTGCTTATTATTTATTTATTACACGGCTTAGAATTTAACTAGCACGGTTAAAAATATAAAAATATTATTATAAAAATCAGGGTTGTTTTATAATAGTTTTATTACTAATTATAGTTATTTTAAAAGGTCCGGGTTAAATACAAGGCCTATGTTCTAGAGTATTGCTAGTTTTGCTTTTAAGCGATTTAACCGCTCGCTATTAACGCTATAAGTTTTTTATTTTAGCTTTTTTTCGTAGCAGTTTTTAATTTGTTTAAAATAATCGTTAATATATTATTTATTACTACTAAACTACTTTTCGCGCCAAGCTATTAAACGCCGGCTATTCTGTTTAACTTTTAGCTATTCGTATTTTTATAACAGAAATAAAAAATATTATAATAAACAAGTTAAACAAAAATAATTAAGATATTATTATAAAAATAATAATAAATTAAAATATAATTTATTTTATTACGGTTTAGTTTCGGTATTATTTTGCTTAGGGCTTAATAATAAAGCACAGAATTTTTAATTTTAAAATATTAAGTTTAATTCTTAACAAGTAATTTTTTTAGTTTTTTTAACCGTAGCCGGTATTTTATAAATAAATTAAAAAAAAATTTTATAAGCTTTAAGCTTGTTTTAAACCTAAATTACCGGATTAATTAAGCTGTTTTTTTATACTTGCTTTATTTTTTATAACTATTTTTTTATTTTTTAAAAGCTTTAACTACTTTAAGGGCTATAATATTAATAGCTAATACTTATTAATTATACTTAATAAGCTAATTTTTTTATTTAATTTTATAGTATAGTTAATTTTTATATATTATTTTTTTTACTATATTTTTTAGTTTTTATTTATTATTAATATTTTTAAAGTTTAGTAAAAATATTTTTTAGTTAAAAGTTGAATTCTAAAGCTTTAATAATTAAACTAAAAAAACATTATAAAAATAATCGTATTTTATAAAGAGATTAAGGCGATATACTTATAAACCTACTTAGCTAATAACTTTAAATAGCTTAACAAACTTAAAAGCTAGCTTGCAGCATTTAAATTTAAAGTTTTTAGTAAATAATACTACTAGTTAATTAACCTTATATTTTATTAGTTTATGCTTAGTATTATAATAACTTGTATACTTTTCGCTTATACTTCGTTATTACTCCGCTAAAACTTCGCGAATTATTTTTAATCGTTTGATTTAAGCTTATACTGCTAGTACTCTTTTTAATATAAAGTTGTTTTTAACAAATAATTAGAACTTAAAAATATATCTTATTAATATTTTAAATAATATCTTGTTTATTATACTATTTATAGCCGAATTTATAACGAAATAGGCTTACGGTAATAATTAAGGCTAATTTATTTTTTTAATATTTGTAAAATAACATAGGTAAGCTTTAATTGTTTAATTTATTTTTTTTGTTTAGCCGTTAGTTCTAGGGTAAAAAGCTACTAATAATTGCTGTTTAATTTTTATATAGTAACAAAAGTGTAACTAAAATTTACTTATAAAAACAAGGCCTTGATTAAAAACTATACTAATAAATAATTTATATTTATATTTTATTTTTTAATAAAATAATATAGCTAATTTTATAGCTATTATTATAGTAAAAACAGGAAACAATAAAGTCATTTTTATAAATTAATTAATAATAACAAAGATAAAGTTTATTATTTTTTTTTTATAAAAAGTTAGTAAAAATTTTATAATAAAATTTATAAATAATTCCCTTATTAATATAAATAATATTAATAATAAATTAAGTTTATTATATTCTTGATAATGTTTTGCTTTAGTTCTAAAGTAGATTATACAGCTTTTTATATAGTTTTATATATTTTTTCTTAAATGTTGCTAATAAAATTTCCGTTTAATTAATTTTTATATTTAATATTTTTTAAAATAGCCTGTAAAAGTATTATTATAATATAGCTTTATAATTTAAAAATAAAGTAATTTTTTAAAAAAGATATAAACTTTTTTATTATAAAGCAATAACGGTTCTAATTTTAACTACTATTATTCTATAAATAATTTTTTATTAATTTACTTTATAAGCTTGCGATATTCGGGGTTGCGTTTTTGTATTTCTTTAATAAGTTTTTAAAAACTTTTAGATATATTTTAAGCTTAGGAATTCTTATTATATATAATTATTTACGCGCGGTGACATATAACTGCTTATGTAAAAATAGCACGTTTATAGAGTAAACATACAGCAAAAACTTCCTTTACTAGGATTTTTAAAAGTTTATTTTAAGCTTTTATCTATACTATAGCTATTTTTTTTTTTATTATAAAAAGTAAATTAGTATTAAAGCAGATACTATTTATATAATCGGGCTTTTTTAAGGTAGTATTAACTTTATTTTGCTTACCTAGTTTATATTATATAGTAAAATTAAATAAAGCTAAATATATACATTATTTAGCTTGCTTTTTATTTAGTTTTAAGGTTTTTATAAATATTTATAAATTATTATAGTTTGTAAAGACTTTAACTAGTATTTTATTTTTTTATAAATAATACTATTAATATTTAAAATATTTTATAATTATTAGTATTTTTTAATTAAAAGTACTATATTTTAATTTTTACTTAGTGAACTTCCGGGAATAAAACAAAACTAATCGCTATTGCTTTTAAAAATTTTTTTAAAAAAAGCTATTTATAAGCGCTGCGCTAAAGGTATTAGTTTTTACTAATATTTATTTTTTAGGGTTAAAATGCGTAAAAAGAATAGCTTTTTTAAATAAATCCTAAAACTGTTTAAAAGCTTTTATAGTAAAACTATTTAATAAAATTCAACTTTTTTTTACCCTAAATATATTTTTTTTTAAATACTAAATAAAAAGCGCTATAATCTAAAAAAACCTTTTAATAAAACAGCGGTAAAAGTTGCAAAACCTTAAAAATTATTATAGTTTATAGCAGGAGTTTAAAAAACACTAATCCTAGATAATCCGGATACAATTTAAATTTATTTTAATACTATTATTTAAAATAACATAGCTTAAAAATTTAATTTTATTTTTATAAAATTAGTACTTAAAAGGTTTAATATATAAATCTACTTTTTATAGTCTTTTAATAATATTTCGGATATAATTTATATACGCTTTAATATTTATTAAAAATATAAATACATTATCAAGAAATATAATACAAAAAATATTTAAAATATTATTAAATGCTTTTTATATATAGTTTTAAAAAATAGCAGAGGTATTGTATAAACCTATTAGTATTACTAAAAACTTATAATAATTATAGCGCGTACAAAAAGCTGTTTTTTATTCGTTTCTAGTACAGATACAAAGCTTATAATAAGCGTTTTTAAAGTTAATTTTAAAAAAGATTTTAACGTGTACGATTTTATTAAGCATTTCCAATATAAAAGGGAGAATAAAGCGATTTTTTACCGTAATATAATTAAGTCCCTTATAATTAATATAAAGTTATAAAGTGCTATTTTTTTTAGGTATAAAAAAAATTAAAGCGCTGGTAAGATTTTTTAATTTTTATATTTTTTTATTTTTAATTATTTCAGCTAGCTACTTATATAATTTTTTAAGTTTATTTTATACTAAAAAATAAATTAAATAATAAAATAGTATAATATTTTTTTTTAATTTAATTATTAAATTTCTTTAATTAAAGTATAGTAAAATATTAACCTTTTTATATTAAAAGAATTTTTTTAAGTAGGGAAACCGCTTTATAATAATAACAGAATTATTTTAATTCTAAAACAATAAAAGTTTTTCCAGCTATATAAGTTTAAGTAATTAAATTAACGCTTAACAATATTTTTTATTATAATATACGTAAGTAAATTTATTTACAGATAATAGTTTGAAATTAAGTACATATAACCTAAAATACTATTAATTTGTACCTAGATCTAAAATAATACTTTAATTTTTTAAAATAGTTTAAAATAATAATAAAAAGCTGGATTTTAAATTATTATTTTTCTTAATTATAATATAAGCACGCCGGAACTTTTATATTATTCCTCGGCTATTAGTTAATTTACACGGTACTTAATAAGCGTTATAGCTAGTTAACTAAATAATAGCTATACTTTATAAAAAATAGGTTTAATATAGGGTTTTTTTAAGTTTATAATATAATATAAATATATAATTAATATAATTAGTTTCGGCATATAAATTTAAATTAATAAAAATATATAAAAGGGGGTTCTTAGGACTAAAAATATAAATAATATATAAAATATAAAAACGCGACATAGTTAAAACAAAAAGTAAATAATTTAGCCCGGAATATATATCCTAATCCGAGCCTAATAATTATTTCTTTAATTTAAATCGGAATATTTATCTTTTAAATAAAATAAATCGGGTCGAAAGGGATTAAAACAATCTTATTCCTTATAATAATCGGGCTTATTTCCTTTTAAAATTATTTTTGTTTTTTAAATCCTTCTTTTTCTAGGTTTAAGATAGTTTTAACTAAAATACCCTTCTCCGCTACAATTATAATACTTATAAGGTCCCAAAGAACAGTTTTATTATAAACTACTTTCGTAGCCTTGCCGATACTTATTCCTACAGAAATCAAGGTTTACTTAATCCTAATTAGGATTTAATTAAGGTTTATTATCTTTAACAGGGGATTATAATTATTGTTCGATATAATTAGTATAGTTATAAAATATAAAGTTATACTTTTGTTTTTATTAATAATAATTTTTATTATTAAAATATTAAAATTGTTAAAGGTTTTATAAAAAATTATAGTTATTTTTACCCCGATCTCGGGTAGAATTTAATCCGCGAGAATTAATATATATAGGATTTTTTATAAGCTTTTATCGTTAAGTAGCTATATTAACTATATCCTTTTTAATAAGCGGAAGTAAGTAATAAAAATTTAGGATATCTTTTTTTAAAAAATTAGATAATTTTTAATAAAAAAGTATAGCTTATTTTTTTTCGGATTTTCGATTTTTTTAATTTTTAATAAAAACAAAATAATAATTAAACTTCTTAGGGTGTTAATTTTTTTTTTGCTTAGCTTTTTCCAGCTATATATTAATATTAGCTTTTAAATAGGCTAACTAACAGATAATAATCTTTATCTATTTAATAAACACTTTAAAATTATGCCGGTATTGGTTCGTTTACGTTTCTAACATGCTTTAAAGTTCTACTTAATACGCCTTTTTATAAAAGCGATCTATTTTATTAAAGGCGTAAAGAATTTTCTATAAATCGTGTCGAAACTTCTGTCTAACTCTACTATAAATAAACTTTAATTTATTTATTTATTCTATTTATTTTAAATAAGTAAAATCTATTATTAGGTTTGGGTAGTTAAACTTGAGCATCTAACTAAAATCTAGCTTATATTTATGACTTACGTTAGGTTTGTTATAGTTCCGTTTATAATACGGAGGTGTTACGGATTAATAACGTTCCCTTTAGGAAAGGTGTAAAGGGTTTAAACTATAATAACTTCCGTTAAAGTTATTATAACGCCTATTTTTTTTTTTCCGCATTTAATCAAAATAATACGGATATTTTTAATTTTTAGGGCTATAGCTGTTCTAATAATTTTATGTTTGTTAAGGTCCCGGACTATTATTAGCACGGTTTCGTAAAGGATTTTTAAGTATAGCAGCTTCTTTTTGATTTTGCTATATTGTTTTAATTTTTCCTATACAACAAATCACTTCCGTATGTTTTAATTAAAGTACAGCTAAGTTAGTTTTACTACTATTATTAACTCTAGCAGTAGCTGCAATAGTACTCTAACTTATATTAAAATTTATTTTAGCTTTTTTTTATTGCTCCTATGCTAGATTATTTTCGGACTATATTCCAGCAGGTTAATAAAGATTATCGGTTTTATAAGTATGCGCTTTAGTTGCTCTTCGTAAAAGTATTATAGATTTTATTACAAATAACCTTAATAAAAAGTTAAAGAATTATTATACAGTAACTAGGTTAGGTATAATAACGAGTAAAAAAGGATTATATAATAAGTAGTATATAAGATTTTAATTTATAAAAAAGAAAAAACAAGTACGGAACTAGTCCAAGTAGAATATAATAATATATGTAGTTTTAGTGGCTTAGCTAAGCACCTAGCATAATAAAATTAAATATTTATTTATTTTTATTAATAATAAGTTAAACGTTAATAAATTAAAAGTTAAATTTAAATATTAATTTATATTATTAAAAAATAAACTAATTAAAAATATTAATTATTAAAATAATAATAAAAAATAAATTATTTATATTATTAATTATATAAATAATTTTATTTTTAATAATATTATTTATTTTATTATTAATAAAAAATTAAAAAAAAACTTTTAATTATTATTAATAATAAACTTTATAATATTTATATAATTAATATAATAATTAAAATAAATATAAAAATTAAAAATTAAAAATTAAAAATTAAAAATAAATTTATTAAGTAAAAAATTAAATTTATTTAGCTAGCTAGCTAAGCTTATATATTTAAAAAAAAATTTAAATATAATATATATAATATATTTTTAAACTAGCTTAATAAAAAAGCTATTAAAAAAATAAAAATTTTAAAAATAACTTTTATAGTTTATTATAAGTTTATTTAAATATATAATTATTAATAATATAAAAACTATATTATAAAAATAAAAAAAGCTAAGGTAGTAAAAATAAATAATAAAAAAAAATTTTAATAATAATTAAACGTTTTTTAAAAATATTAATATAAATTAAAAATAATTTTTTAATAATTAATTAATATATTTAAAATATTATAATATTATTTTAATAAATATAACTAATAATAAATAATAAGTTTATATTAAATTTATTTTTAATTAAATAAAAATATTAATTATTAAAAAATAATATTTTATTTATTATAAATAAAGTTATTAAAATAACTTTTATTTTATATAAATAAAATATAAAAAATAAATATAATTTATATTAATAAAATTATTATAATAATTAGTTATAAGTATAAATTATTAATATTTTTTATAGCTAAAAAATATTATTTATAATAATTAAACTTTTTTTTAAATTAATAAAAATATTAATATTAAATATAAAATAATATAAAAAAATACTATTTAATTTTTTAAAAGAATTTTAAAAAAGAATTTTTTGTTTATAAAATATATAATAATAAATAATAAACTTATATTAATTATATTAATATTATTTAATTTAAAAATAAATATATATTTATTTATTAATATAAAATTTATAGTATAAATAATATAATATTTAAAACTAAAAGAAATAACTAGCTTTAAATTAAATATAATTATAAAATATAATAAAAAATTAATTAAAACTATAAATATAACTTTATAACTATATTTTTAAATATAAAAATATATAATATTAAATATTTTTATATTAATAATTAATATAATATATAATATAATTATTAATAAAAAGTTTTTTAAAAACTATAATATATTAATTAATAATTAAAGTTATAAGTTAACTAGTTAACTTTAATAAATAGCTTTTATAAAGCTTACTTTTAATTATATAATTAATTACCTGTATATATAAAAATTTTTATTTATATAATTTTTATTATAAATATTTTTATTTTTTTTTATTTTTTAATTAATATATAAATAAAACCTTAACTAAAAACTTTGTTTTTATAAAAAATATTAAATATAATAATTAAAAGATTAATTATATTTAATTTTAATATTTTAATTTATTAATTTATATTTTAACTTTATATATTATTATTTATTTTATAGCTAGCTATAATAAATGTAATAAAAGCAGCAGGTTTAAACATTTAATTTACTTATTATTAAAAGCTAATATTCTATATAAAAAAAAAAAAAAAAAAAAAACATAATAAGTATAAAAATCTACACCTAAATATATAGCCCGCGAAAGTATTCACTATAGCAGTAATAGTTACCTAGTAAATACTAGCTAGTAAATACCGTAGCCCCCGCATAAACCACTAGCTACACCTTAGCCACATAGCGCTTCTATACTAGCTCTATAGCGCCTAGGCTATAATAATCCCCCCCCTGTAAAAAGACTTAGCCCGAGTCTTTTGCCGCGCACGGGGTTTTAAATTTATAAAATCGTATAATTTGCTCGTATAAAAAATTAAACAATAAATCTTTTTAATTAATACTTTTAAAATTAAAAAGTTCCTTTTAACTATTAATAATTAATTAATTCTTAAAACTTTTTATATTTTTAGTTTTTTTTTAATTAAGCTAGCAGTTAATTATATAATAAATATTTTTTAATTATAGCTTATTTATAAAACCTTTTATATATTTTTTATAAACTTATTATCGCTAGCTAATTATTATTTTTATACTTTATAATAAACTTTTTTTTTATAGCTATATTTATTTATATTTTAAAATATAATAATAGCTCTGCTTTATTTAAATTTTTTTTATAATATTTTTTAATTTTAACTAATAAGTTTTTTAAGTTCGCTATAAAATATTACTTATTATTATATTTTTAACCTTTTTAAATAACTTTATAATATAGCTTATAATATTAAATATATAATAAAAAAATCTTTTTTATTTTTTATTTTTTGTTGCTTAAATCTAAGTTTATTATTTTTTTAGTAAAATATTTATATTTTTAACCTAGTAGTAAATTATTAAAATATTTTTAAAATTAGTCCGTATAAAACTAATAACTACTACGCTAGTTATTAAATAATTTTAATTTAAAAATATTAAAATTATTTAATTATATTTTAATAATTTTATAATAGTTTTTAGTTATTAAATAGTTAAACTTATCGTTTAATTAATTTGTTTATTTTTTTTTTTTTTATAAAATATATATATAGTTATATACTATAAAATTTAAATTATGTTAATATTTATTAGCTTAGTTAATTATTTTTTATTAAGCTTTTTTTATTTATTATTTTATTATTTTTATATATTTACGTACTTTTTACGCGAATATTTAAACCTTTTTATAATTTAGTTTTTTTTATACTAAATAATTCGTTAAACTTTTAGCCCTAAATTTTTAGTTAAAAATTATTTTTATTTATTTATTTATTATATTTTTTCGTAGTATTAATCTTTTTAATAATTTATATAATAGTAAAGCTTATATAATATTTAAAATAAAAAACGTTTATAATTAATTTTTTAAAAAATAACTAATAAACAGCCGTAAGCGTTAATTTATTTATTAATATATAATTTTTACCTACTTTATAATTTGCTTATATCCTACTAATAAAAAGTTTAATTTTACTTTATAAATTTTTAATAATTTATTAATAAAATCTAAAATAAACTAATTATTTTAGTTATTTATAAACATTTCCAGCTAGCTAAATATTTAATAAAGTTTTTAGTAATATATTTTAATAGCTACTTTAGCTATTATTGAATTTTTATAAACCGTTATTTATAATATTTTTAATAATTTATTAATTATATAAAAAATTATATTATTTTTATTTTAATCTAGTAAAAAACTTTTAAAGTTTATTATTAAATATTATTATAAATAGTTAAATATTTTTAAAAATATAAGCTTACCCGGTATTTTATTATAAAATATTTTCGCTAGATAATATAAATAATTTATTATATACTATTTTATATTATTATATAACCCTAGCTATTAATATTTTTTTATAACTAACTATTAAATTTTACTTTTTTTTAAATATATTATAGCTAGCTAGTTATATATTTTTTTAATAATATATATTTATAAGTTATTAGTTTTTAATACTACTAGTTTTTTTTTATATAAAAATAAGTTATTAAGCATAAACTAATTAAAATAAATATTATTTTTCGCTTATAAACGTTACTTGTTTAAATTAACGTTTATATAATTAGTTTTTAATAATATATTAATTAAAACCACGCTTAATAATAATAAAAATATTATATCGCTTAATATATATATTTTAGCTTTATTTAATAAAACTAACCCTTTACTGCTAGTTTAAATAAAGCTATTATTTGTTATTTATTTTGTTTTTATTTTTATATTTTTAAATTTTTAATAAAATAAAATAAAATATTTATAATAATATTTTTTAATCCTAGTTAATAAATAATTATAAAATTATAATATAAAATTAGTTTAACTTATTCGGTTTATTATAAATTTAATACTTTTTTTATACTAAAATATTTTAAAGCTATATAATTAATAATAATTATAAAAAGCTGTTATTTTTATAAATTAATTAATTTAACCCTTTAATATAATAAACTTTTTATAACTATAAGCATTTTTTTATTATAAATATTATAATTTAATTTTATTTTATATAAAGTTTTTAAAAAAAAAACTACTAGCTTTTATAATTTTTTTAGCCCGTTATATTATATAAATATTTTAGCAGCTATATTATTAAATATATTAGTTTTTATTTAAATTTTTGCTTTATATAAAAAATACTATAGCATTAGTATATTTATTAAAACTTTTTATAACTAACTAAAAGCTGTTTAATATATTTTAATTTAATTAAAATTTAAGCTAGTATAAGTTAAATTATTAAACAGTTTTATTATTTATTTATATTATTTAATAAATTATTAATAAAAATTATAAAACTTTAAAAAAAAATATATATTTTTAAAATATATTTTTTTATTTTTTACTAAAAGCTATTAATATTAAATAATTTTTATTTTATTTAAGTTTATTATAATATTTTTTATTTTTATAATAAAACTTAAAAATTTAATTTTAATAATATAAAACTTATATTTTTTAAAGTTAGTTTATAGTCCTGTAGTATATAACTGTATTAATATTTTATTTATATACTTATTGTACTTTAGTTTGTTATTTAAATAAATAAAAATATTATTAATATATATTATATAAAATATATTTAAATAATTTTTTAAAATATTATTAATAAAATATTAAAAAATAAATAATTTATTTATAAGTTTAAAAAATATTACTTTAAACTAATATATATTATATTAAATATAAAATATAGTTAAGTTTTTGTTATTTTTTATTATTTATATATAATAAAAAACTTATTAAATATTAATTTTTATATATATTTTAATATTAAATAGTTTTAATAACGTTTTTTTTATTAAAAATAATAAATATTAGTTTTTTTAAATAATATTATTTAACTTTTAATAATTTATATAAAATTATAAAAACTTATTTTTTTTAAATATAAATAATATTAATATAGCTTATAAAATATTAATTAGTTTAATAAAATTTTTAAACAAGTTTTTTTTTATATATTTATAATATACTTCTGTTTTTTTTAATAATATTTTATATAATATAGTATACTTTAATAATTTAAGCGCTTTATTAATAATAATTTAATAATTTATTTTTAGCTGTTGTAGTAAAAGCTCGTTGGACGCTACTTTATTAAAAATATTTAAATACTTATAGTATTATTTAAGCACTTATTAATAAACCTTTTTACGAAGTTTTATTTTATTTTTAATTAATTTGTTTTATTTTTTTTATTTAATAATATAATTAATTTTATATAAAATAATATATTTATATATTTTAATATTATTTTTTTTAATAATTATAGTAAATATAGCTATGTTTATTATAATAATTTATATTAATTAATATTTATACTAATTAATAATATTTTTTTATAATATGTATAAGTTTTATATATTTTTAGTTATTTTTTTAAATAATAAATAATTAGCTATTTTTATATATAATAGTTTAAAAATAAAAAGCTTATAATTCTTTTTATTTAGCAGTTATTTTATATAATTAACTTTTTATTATTTTTAATTAGTACTTAAATTAGGATTTATTTGTAAAAGTTATAGTATATTAATAAATAATTTAAAAGTAAATATTTTTAAAATTATAAATATAAAAACTTTATTTTTTTTTTTTTTTAGTTCTGCAATTTTTTTATATATTTACGCTACTACTTTTATAAATTTTATTAATTTTTACTTCTTAAGCAATAACTTTATAGTATAACGTTTTTAACTTATATGTTTATTTTAATAGCGTTTATTTTTTTGTTTTATTATTTGTTTATAATAGTTTATATTTTTTTAATATATAAAATTAACAATAAAATCCCTTATAGTATTTATTAAAATATTATATATATAATAACTTGTTTTTTAATTGCTAAAAAACAATAATTACTTTTACTAGCTATTAATTAGTATATTATAGTTTTTAAAAAACTTTTTATTAATAATTATATTATGCTTTATATTAATTATTAGTATAAAAATATTTAATATTATATATTTTTATACTTAAAAGTATAGTTGTAAAGCTATATTTATGGTTTAAGTCGTTTTTTTATTATACCTTGTAATTATATTTAGCTTAAAACCGATTATTTTTTCCGGTTTTAAATATTATATTATTTATAATATAAATTTTATATTAATAAAAAAATATATATTTATTTTTATATTAAGTAATATTAATATAATTAATATAAGTTTATTATTTACTACTATATATTTTATAAATAAAAAATCCCTTTTTAAAAATCCCTTTAAAAAATTAAATAATATTTTCCTATACTATTTTATACTTAATATTAACACTTTTATTAACCTAAAAAAAAAATTTAATTATTTTAAACAATATTTTTTAGCTGTAAAAAATCCTAATAACTTGTACTTATAATTTTTATAATAATTTTATTAATATAAGTTATATTTATTTTTTTATGTTTTATTTTTATAAAGTAAAAATTACTTTAATAGCTTTATTTATAATAAATAAAATATTATTTTTTAATAACTAATATTTTTATTTAATTAAAAATAAATTTAATATAAACCTGTTATTTATTATTAACTATATTTATTAAAATAATACTATAATATTTTAAATATACTAATTAATTATTATAAAATTATCCTTAGTTTATATTTATATTTTTAAAAAGCGCTTAATTATTATTTTTTTTTTTTTTTTTATTATTTTTTTTTACTGCGTTAGCCTTTTTTATTCTTATAATATAGTTCTTATACTATTAATAATTATATATTTAAACAAACTTATAATAAGCCGTAAATATTACTTTTAAATCTTTTATTTTTTTTATAACTTTTTTATTAAACTAGTTTAAAAATATATTATATATATTACGTTTAAAATCCTTTTTAAGCATATAAGCTTAGCTAGCTAGCTAAATAAACTTAATTTTTTACTTAGAAAATTTATTTTTAACCTTTATTTTTTTGTTTTTATACTACGCTTAAACGGTTTTATATTTATTTAAATTATTATATTAGTTATATAAATGTTATATAAGCTTATCGCTAATAATAATTAAAAGTTTTTCTTTTAGCGTTTTATTAATAATAAAATAAATAATATTACTAAAAATAAAACTATTTATATAGCTAATAATATAAACAATTCGTTTTTTATTATTATTTTAATAATTAGCGTTTTTAATTAGCTTATTTTTTAACAATATAAACTAATATTTAAACTTAACTTTAAGCTTACTAACGTTTAGCTTATTATTAATAAAAATAAATAAATATTTAGCTTTAATAAAACGCTTAATTTTTTCTGCTTAAAAAATATTTAATACTGGCGTATTATTATATATATTAAATAAAACTATTAAATTTATAATAAAACTAGGATTTATTTTTATAATAAATTATTTAATAAGTTTAATAATATAATTTTTAAATTCTTTATTTATTACCTTTAAGTTTTTTAGTTTTTAGTTTTAAATTTTTTAAACTTTATAAAATATATTATTATATAAGTTTTTTTTTTTTTAAATATAGTTAAAATAAACATTATTTAACTTTTTTTTAAAATTATTAATATATACGCTTATACTATTAGTATAATATATTAAATTTGCTAAATTAGCGTTAAAATAATATACTATATTATATAAGTTTTTAATTAGGTTTTAAACACTTACTAATAAAATAAAACATATTTTAAACTTAGCATATATTACTATTAACGTTTTTTTAACTATTTTTATAAACTAAACTTTAGTTATAAAGCTATTAAAAATAAACTAAATAATTTTATTATTTTAAATAAGCGTAGTAAAAATAATAAATAATTTATTTTTAATAATAAAATAATATATAATTTAATTTATTTAAGCTTAAAAGTTATCCCGAACTTTATTAATATCGGATATATACTTTTAAATTTTAACTTTAAAAAATAAATACTGTTAATATTAATTAAAAACTTTGTTAAAAATTAAGTTTTTTATTTTTTTTATATATTTTTTAATATTAAATTTTTTTTTATTTTTATTACTAAAAGTCCTGGTTTTAAACTATACTATAAGCTTTATAGCTTGCTATATAATTAATTGTTTAAAAATTATTATTATATTTTATTAAATTAAAATAATATTTTTTAGTTATAGCTAGCTATAAAAAATATTCCGCTATAATTAAAATATTTTTAAAACAATATTTTTTTTAGCTTTAGCTAAATATTTTATACTAGGGTTCTTTTGCACTATTTTATTTATAATATTTTTTTTATTGTAAGTAGTTATATTTAACTTAATTGTTTTATTTTAAAGGAATTTATTGTTTTTTTAAATACTAATATAATAATATAAAATATTATAATAAATATAATAAAAATAACAAGTTTAAACACCTAATTTACTTATTATTAAAAGCTAATATTCTATATAAAAAAAAAAAAAAAAAAAAAACGTAATAAATACAAAAATCTATACCTAAATATATAGCCCGCGAAAATATTCACTACAGCAGTAGCAGTTACCCAGTAAATATTAGCCAGTAAATACCGTAGCCCCCGCATAAACCACCAGCCACACCCTAGCCACACAGCGCCTCTACACCAGCCCTACAACGCCTAGGCTATAACACTAGCTAACTAAAAAAACCTAATATTTTTATTTAATTTTATTTTAATTTTTAATAAAGTTAATATTAAAATAAAGATTTTTAATATAATATTATTATTAATATAATATATTTAAATAATATATTTTTTATAATAATTATAATATATAAAATTATATATAAAAAAATTATTTTTAATTTAAATAATTTAAATAATTTATTTTTATAAAATAAATATAATTTTCCCGAAAAAAGTTTTAATAATAATTTTTTATAAGCTTAGTATTTTTATTAATTAATTTTTAAACTATAAAAAAAAAAAAAAAAAAAAGATTTTATAATATATTTAAAAAGCTCATTTTTATTTATAATAAATATAAATATAATTATAACTAAAATAAAAAGTTTTAAAAACTTATAATATAATTATTTTAAATATATTTAAAAAAATAATATAAAAAGAAATTAAAAAACTTATTATTTTAAATATATATTTAAATAAATTTATTTTTTATTTTAAAATTATTATAAATATTATAAAAAATATTTTTAATAAATTTAATAATTTAATAAAATAAAAAACTTTTAATAATATTTATAATATAAACTATAAAATTTTATTTTATAAAATAAAAACTTAAATATTATTAATTTATAAATTTAATATAATATTTTAAAACCTTTATTAATATAGTTTAAATTAAACTATTAATATTAATAATTTTATAAATATTATTAAATAAATATATATTAAAAAATAAAAATATATTTAATTATTAAAAAAACAGCAGGAAATTTTTAAAAAATAAATTATTAAACTATAAATTAAAATAAAATAAATAAAATAAAAACTAATTAAATAATAATAAAAACTAAACAAATTTAATTAATTTATTATTAATTTAATATTTTAAAACTAAAAAATTATATTCTTTATAATAATTAATAATAAAAGCTAATTAAAAAAGTTAATAAAAATTAATATTATTATTTTTTATAATAATTTAACGTTAAATAAAGTTATTTTTAAAGTTTAATACTATATTTAAACTAATTAACTAAAAAATAATAATAATTAATTTATTAATAATTTTATTAAAATAATAAATATAAAGTTTTATTTAAATAAAATAATAATTAATAATTTATTATTATATTTAAAAAAAACTTATTTTAAAAGGTTTAAAATATTTATAGCTATAATAAAATATTTAAAAAAATAATATATAAACTTTAATAAAAATAAAAAAAACTATTAAAAATAAAATAAAATAAAACTAAATTTTTTTATTAATTTTTAAGCTTTTAAAAATAAGTTTATTTAATTTATAAATAAATATATATTAACTAAAAACTTAAAAAAAAAAATTTATATATAGTTTTTTATTTAATTAAAAAACTTAATAATAAATAAATATTTTAATAAAACTTATAATTTTAAAATTTTAGTTTTATATATTAAACAAACCGTTTATAATTTAAAAAAGTTAAATATTAAAAATAAATATTAATAAATACTAATAATTAATAAAAATTAAAATAGTAGTTATAGCAGCTAAAAATAAAACAAAACTAATAAACTTTAAATAAATAGTTTAAATATTTATATATTAGTTAATAAGCTTTTTAGCTAAAGTAAAATATATATTTAACTTAATTTTAATAAAATAAAACGGCTTTTTAAAAAAAGCAAATATTTTAATTTTTAAAAATATAGTTATTAAAATAAAAATTATTTTAATAAAATTAAACCTATTAAAATAATAAATTAAAATATTTATTTTACTACTTTATATATTTATAATAATAATAATAATAATAATATTAATAAAAAAAAATTAGTTTTAGTAAATTTAAAAAAAGATTAATTTTAAAAACTATAAATTCTTTTTTAAAAAGTTTATTAACAAGTATAAAAATTAATAATATAAAAAACTTTTTAATTTTATTTTTTAAAAAGAAAACTATTTTTTATATTATATATTTTAGTATTAAATATATAAATATTAATTATATATAAATATTAATATAGCTAAATAAATAATAACTTAATTAAAAGCTATAGTTATAAATTATTTCTATAAATAAACTAGTTTAAAATATAACTTTAAATTATAATAAAATATTAACTAAGCTTTATTAATAAATTTTAAACTTTAAAGCTAAATATTTAAAAATACGCTTTTAATTATAATATAAATAAAGTATAAACTTATTATTAAAGAATTTTTTATAAAATATATAATATATTATTTAATATATATTAATAAAATTATTTTTCTTTATTAAATATTTTATTATTTAAACTTAAAAATAGTATAAAAAAAACTAATAAATATAAAATATATAAATATTACTTTAAATATATTATTAATTTTATTAAATTAAATATAACTTTAACTTTTTTATATAAAATAAAAAAACTTATTATATTAATAATAAAACTTATATTAATAAAAATAACCTTTTTTTTTAATTTGTTTAATTATTAAAATATATTAAATAAATACATTAATAAAAAAAAGATTTAAAAAAAATAAACTAATAATTAATAATAAAAAATATATTATTTTTAGCTAATTTTTAAAAAGAAAAATTTATACTTTTATTAAAAAAAATAAAAATATAATATATAAAGCTTATATTAGTTATAAAAAATTATTATAAAATAATATAAATATTATTTAATTATTAATACTTTAATTATAAATATAGCGTTTTTATTATAAGCGGTATAATAATATAAAATACTAGATTATATTATAAATATAATCTAGTTTAATATTATTATTTAATATAAATAAAAAAATAAAATATTTTTTAATAAAAAAAATAAAAAAATAAAATAAAAAATATAAAAGCTAATATTAAAAAAATATTATTTATTATTAAAAATATTTAATAAAATAAATTTAAATATTTTATTTTTTAATTAATTTATAAATTATTAAATTAAGTTTTTATTTAAAAAAATATTAAAAAATATTTTAAATAACCTGTTATATTATATATTATTAAAAAGATTAAAAGTTATATAAAAATATATTATAAATAATTTAAAAAAAAAGTTTATATATTTAAACAATGTATTTTTTATAACGTTTATTTTATTTATTTTAAACTTAATAAAAGTTTATAATTTTATATAAATTATTAAAAACTTAATATATTAATAAAAAAAAACTATTATTTTATATTATTAATAAATAAAACGCTAGCATATATTATTAAAGTATAAATTTTTATAAAAATTAATATATAATAAGCTTTTTATAAAATTTATATATATTTTAATAATAAATATTATATTATTTTTAAAACTAAATATAAATTATTTAAATATAAAATATTATTATTTAAATTATTTAATAAACTAATAATTTTTTTAAAATATATTAATAATATATTATTTAATTATTTAAACAATTTTTATAATATATATATTAATAATATTTTTATTTTTTTTAATAATTTAAAAAAATATAAAATTTATATAAAAAAAATATTAAAATAATTATAAAAAATAAACCTTTAAACTAATATAAAAAAATATAAATTTTATATAATAAAAATAAAATATTTAAATTTTATTATAAAATATAATAAAATT
>MU619915.1:0-41910 GCA_025201785.1 Xylaria longipes
TATTAATTATATTATTAAGCCCGAGTTTTTTATTATATTTAAAAAAGTTTATTTTATTATTTTTATAAAATTAAATATTTTAAAAGGTTTTTAAAAATTAAAATTAATATTTTATAATTTATAAGCTATAATTTTAAAACTAAATATATAGTTATAATTACTAACGTTAATTTTTAATACTATTAACTTATTTAAACCTTAAGTTGCTTAAACGTTAAAAACTATTAAAAAAACAACTATATAGTTAACTTTTATTAAAAATTAAATTTTTAATTATTAAAAAAGCTTTTTAGGGTTAATTTTAAATACTATTAACTAGTTTATAAAATTAAATTAAATATTAATATATTAATTAATTTTTATAAACAATAAAAATTAAAAGTTTTATAAAGTAAATAAAATATTAAATAAGTATTAAAAAAGTAAAAAAAAGCGCTTATAAAATAAAAATAGTTTTATTATAAAAAATATAATTAATTTTATTGCTTAAAAAAATACACAGGATTTAATATAGTTATAAACGTTAAAAAATTATAGTAGTAATAAAGTAAATATACCGCGTTAATAATATTATAAACAGTACAGCAAAACTAGCTATAATATAAAAATTTATAATAAAAAAATAAAAACAAGTAATAAATTAAAATTTAATTAATTTTTAATAATAACTGTTTTAGTTATAAAGTTATTAATAATTAAACTTAATAAAATAATAAAAAGTGCGCGATTTATTTATATACGCGATTTGTTTATAAACTATATTATATATAAATAAATTTATTTTTTATTTTAAATATAAATATAGTAAAGATTATTAAGGGTAGTAAAGCAATATTAAGTTTAAATAATGTGATGTAGATTAAAAGGAAAGGATTAAGGCTAGCAGCGCCGCAGGCGCTAGCTTTAGCCTTGATCCTAAAAGCTATTTAATTTATAAACTAAGCTATATTAACCACGCAGTAGTTATAGCTGGGTGTACTTTTCCTTTAAAAGGCTACCCCTTAGCTTTTTACATTAAAATAAATATATAATTTTTATTATATATTTATTATTTTTGATTTATTTTTTTATTTATATATATATATAAATTATTTTATTTAATAGTTTTAATATATTTAATATTTTTAATATATTTAATATATTTATTAAAATTTTAGCTTTAAAATAATTAATAATTTATATTTATTATAAAACTTTTTTAATTTTATTTATATTAAAAATTAGTTTAAAATTTTTAAATATTTAATTTTATTTAAGTTAAAAATTATTTTAAAAAATTTAATAATATAATATATTTTTTTAACTTAAAATAAAAACTAATAATTATTTACTATAGCTAATAAATTATTTTATATAGCTAAAAAAATCTTTAAAAAACAACGTTAATAAAACATAAGCTAAGTTTTATTTTTATATTTATTAATAATTAATAAATTATTTTATATAACTAGCTTTAGTTTTAATTATATAAAATATTTAAAAAAACTTTAAACTTAATAAATAAGTTTTTATTATTATTTTTAATAATAATTATATTAATTATTTTAAACTTGTTTAGTTTTATATTTGTTTTAATTTTAAATATTTTTATATAATTTAAATATATTAAATTTAAATTAATAATTAATATAAAAAATAAATTAATTATTAAATTTATATAAAAAAACTTTTTATAAATAATATAATAATTAATAAATAAATTTAATATAAATAATAATAATAATTATTATTAGTTAGTTAAATAAATTATATTAATTATTTTAGCCCGATTTTTATTTTTTAATAAAAATTTATTTATGTTTTTTTAAAAAAAACAATATAGTTATTTAAAAAATAACTAATATATTTTTATTTTTTTTATTAAGCTTTTATAATTATTTAAAAAAAAAAACTAATAAATTATTTATATAATAATTATATTAATTATTTTAAACTTATTTAATTTTATACTTGTTTTAATTTTAAGTATTTTTATATAAATTTAAATTTATTATGTTTAAATTAATAATTAATATAAAATATAAACTAGTTATTAAATTTATATAAAAATAATTTATATAAATAATATAATAATTAATAAATAAATTTAATATAAATAATAATAATAATAATTATTAGCTGGTTAAATAAATTATATTAATTGTTTAAGTTTAAGTTTTATTTTTTTATAAAGATTTGCTTATGTTTTTTTTAAATAAATAGCGTAGCTGTTTAAAAAATAGCTAGTATATTTTTGTTTTTTTTATTAAGCTTTTATAACTATTTAAAAAAAAAATAATAAATTATTTATATTTTATAGTTATAGTTATTATTTTAATTATTGTTTTAATTATTAGTTATAATATTATATATATTTAATAAATAGTAAATAATAATTAGTAAATAATAAATAATAATAATAAAAAAGGTTTTATTAAATAAAAAGTTTTAAAAACTTAAGCTTTTTTACCCCTAGGTTAAAAAAGCTTTTATTTTAAACAATTAAAATAAAACAAAAATTTTATTTTTATTTTAAAACAAAATAAAAATTTTTATTATTTTTAGTTAATTAATAATTAATTGCAAATAATTTCTTTAATTTTCTTTTATTTTTTACAGGGTATTTTTAATAAAAAATATAAATTATAGCTTTTATTATAGATTTTTTATTAATAGATTTTTTATTAATAAATTTCTTATTAATAGCTTTCGCTACACTTAGCTACACCTAGCCACACTTTTTTATATTAGATTTTAAATATTTAAGTATATACCTGCTATAAGTTATTTAAAAGCTTTTAATTAATTAACTGTTATAAAAGTATAAGTTTAAGTTTATATAGCTATTATTATTATATATTTATTTATTCTTTATATAAAATAAATATATATTTAATATTTTTACTATGCTACTTTTTATTAGTTAGCTAACTTTACTTAAATAAGCTTATTATTACTTGTAATAAAGTGTTAAATTTAACACACCTTTTTAAAAATAACTGCTTTAAAAGCTTATTCTTATATTTTTAAACTATTTAACAAAAGTAAACATAATATATAAAAGCTAGTAATAAACTTAAAAAGCTTTTTTTTTAAGCAATAGCTACTATAAAATTATTTTTATTTTTAAATTATAATATAAATAATTTTTTATTTAGTTATATTTTAAACTTATAAGCGTTGTTTAATAAGCTTAAAGGTATTTTTTTTTTCGTTTAAGTAAAGCTTTTAATAATATTTTTATATTTATAATAAGATTTATAATAATATAAGCTTATAAGCGCTGTTAACAAGCTTAAAAGCGTTTTTTTTTTATTCGTAAAAACGTTTTTTTTTATTAATAAATTTATAAGCTTATAGCAGCTTTTTAGCATACATAAAAGCGTTTTTTTTTTCGCGTAAAACTTTTAATAGTATTTATACTTATAATAAAATATATAATAGTTATATATATATATAAGCTTTTAAACGTTTTTAATAAGCTTAAAAGTATTTTTTTTTTATATAAATCTTTTAATAATATTTTTATACTTATAATAAAATTTATTACGGTTAATTAAGCTTTAAATAGTTACTTTTTTAAATAGCTACTTTTTAAAGTTTTAGTTATTTTTAAGCTTTTTTTTAAACATGTTTAACCACTTTATTATTGTTTAAACAAAATTTAATAATCTTTTTATAAATAAAGTTAAGTTTTTATTTTTCGGAGCAAAGCTTAAAAAAAATATATTAATAGTTTATTATTAAATATTTTTTATAATAAATTAAATATTTTTTATTAATATTTATATTTACGTAAAAACGTTTAATAAAAAATAAGAAAAAATCGCTTTATAAAGGTTATTATTATTGGCTTTGTTTATATAATTTTTTCCCGCGTAGCTGGTTTAATTATTGTTATCAAGGTTAAGCTTTTTATATACGCTTTTTTTAAAGCTATTAAAAAGCTCGACTTTATTTAAGTTAATTATTATAAATATATTATTATACGGGTATTTTTTAAATATATATAAAACGTTTAACATAATAGCTTTTTAATAAAATATAATAATAATAGTTTAATATTATAAAGTTTTATTTAATATAATTTTATTATATTAGCTTTTAAATATTATATATTAGTTTAAATAAATACTTTATAAAGCTTATTTTAAATTAATAATAAGCTTAAAAAAATTTAAATTATTATTTTTAATATATAGTTTAATAACTTTATTAAATTATTTTTTTATTTGTTTAATAAAATTAGTTATATAATAGCTAATCGTTTTAGCTATAAACTATTTATATTTATTATAATATTTAAATTTAAATATTTATTAAATAATATTATTAAGCTTTTATAAATTATTATATTATTAATTATTTATTTAATAAGTTTTTATATAAATTAATTAATAGTTTATATAAACTAATTTATATATTTATTTAATAAATTTTATAACTTTTATATAATAAGCTTTATATTATTTTAAAGTATAAACGTAGCGATTTTTAATAATAAAAAACTAAGTTTTTTTAACAAACGTTAAATTTATAAATATAGCTATAAATAGCTTTATATTCGCGATTAATAAATATTATAAAATAATAAACGCTTTTAGCTTTATAAGTTAAAAAGATTAATTTTTAAAGTTTATATAGTCTTAAAAATCGCGGCTATAAGCCCTTAATATAAGGTTTTTTTTTTATTAAAAAGATTTATTTAATAAAATAAATATAGCAGTTATTATAATCGCGCGTTTTATAACAATTAATAAGCTTATTAACGGTTAATTTTGCTTGTTTTTTATATAATTTAAATAATAGCTTGCGAATAAATCGCTAGCAGTTAATTTTTTAATAAAATATAAAAATTAATAAAACTTTTAATTATTAAATTTTAAATATTTAAATATATACTTATTATAAGTTATTTAAAAGCTTTTAATTAATTAACTATTATAAAAGTATAGGTTTAAGTTTGCATAGCTATTGCTATTATATATATATTTATCCCTTATATAAAATAAGTGTATATCTAATATCTCCACCATGCCACCCCCCATTAGTTGGCCGACTCCACCTAAGTAAGCTTACCACCACTTGCGACAGGGTGCTAAATCCAACACTCTACACCTCTTTACACCTCTTTACACCTCTTTACACCAAGGCCTGGTCTGGAGACCTACTTACAAAAACCTACGCGTACGGGCTAGCAAGTAGTTTAGCCACGTAGACCGACCTACGAAGACCTACTTACGAAAACCTACCTACGCAAACCTACCTACCTACGCAGACCTACCTACGAAAACCTAGGCGTACGGGCTAGCAAGTGGTCTGGAGACCTAGCTACGTAGACCAACCGACCTACAAAGACCTACCTACGAAGACCTACCTACGAAAACCTACCTACGATAACCTACAGTGGGGTGAAAAAATAAACGAGAATTTTGAAATCGCTCCACTCCACCCGACTTATTTACACTTCATCTAACAACTTTAAATATAAATTATATATTTAATTATATAGAATTTGCTTAGTAAATTAAGTAGCAAAGAGTTTATTAATTTTAGTTTTTAGCTATATAAATATTATAATATTTAATATTTAATATATTATTTTTTTATATTTATTACTGTTTATAAGCGGTTTTATATATTATTTATTAATATGTTAAAAAGGTTTTAATTAAAATTGTGCTAGATTTTAAACGTTGTTTTAATTAGCAATTTTTTTAATTTAGTATTTTTTAGAAGATTTACAAGGTTTAAATAAAATATATAAATATATTTTTTAAATAATTTTTAAACGTTTTTAATTAAATTAAAGTTTAATAAATATAAAAGCTATTTAATTAGTTTAACCCTGTTTTTTTTAGCTTAAAAATTTAACTATTTTATAATTATTTTAGCTGTATATATAAAAGCGTTATTTATAACGAATATAAAACCAGGCTTATATATAGTTAGAAGCGTTTTTTAAAGTATTTTTAAAATAACACGGTTAGTAATTTTTTTACGTTTTATATTAAGGTTTTTATAAAGGTTAATTAATATAATGTGTTTATTTTATATAATTATACTTTAAAATATTTATAAATGTTTTATTGGTTTTATTTTTAGCTATATATTTTTTAAGTTTAATTATTTACGTTAAAATTAAATATTTATTAAAAAACATATAAATAAAATTAAAGTAGTAAAATTACCTAGCTATAAAAAACCTATTTTTACTGCTTTTTTTAACCGCGAGCTATAGTTAACTTGTTTAAAAAAATCCAACGCTTTTAAAAAGATTTAAGTTTATTAATATATTTTTAAGCGAACTTTAAACGTTGTTTAGCGTAATTTTTAGTTAATTTAAGTTGTTAAAGCGCTTTAAAATATTATATACTTTTATTTTTTAACTAATTAGTTATTATATAAAGGTATACTTATAAGTTAATCCCGTAGGTTAATTTAATATAAAAGATAAAAAGGTTTGATTTTATTAGCTATAATATATACTTTTTATCGCAATTTTTAAAGTTTTTGCAGCGGTTACAGCTAGGTTATAAAACGGCTGATTTTTAAACTTAGTAGCGATTTTTAATCGCGTATACAGCTTTAAGTAATACTCTTTTTTTAACTATAATAGTTTTTACAAAAACGTTAACTTTATATATAGTTGTAATTTTAGCCCTTTTATAAAGCAACTAGTATTTTTTAATATTTTTTAAACTATTAAGTAGTATTAAAGCTATAATTAAAAATGTAGTAGGTTAAAAGGTTATAATTATCTTGGTGGAGCGGGGAAAAAATTCTTGTTTATTTTTTCCCCCCATTATACGAAGACCTACCTACAAAGACCTACCTATAATAACCTACTTACGATAACCTACGAAGACCTACGTATAAAGACCTACGTACGAAGACTTACGAAAACCTTTGTACGAAAACCTACGCGTACGGGCTAGCAGTTTTAAATCCACTTGTTTAATATATTTAATCAGTTAACTAATTTAAATAAAATAACAAAAATAACTAAACAAAACAAACAAGCTTTTTTTTTGACCTAAATCAGGTAAAATAAAATAAAAGCAATTATCTTGTATTGTTTTATCTATATAGAACGCTAGTACGGAGTGCTCCACCGATACATTATAGCGGTTTAACCGTTTCTTGGCCACGTTTTTATTGTAGCCGCCAGCGCTCCGTTCTGCTATTGGTGTTTTAACTTTACTAGAGTACTTACTATATTATAAAAAATGGAACTATTAAAAGAACACCCTACGGCCTAGCTAATTTAGGTCCCGTGTACATCGAACCTCGTTGCATTAATACCTTGAACTCGCCTTGTTTGTATTAAAAACTACTTTTCTAGAATCCCTATCTCTTAAATCTTTTTAAATGCTCCAAGATACTTGATAGTATAACCTTACCCCTCTCTACTTATACTGCTAATATGACTTAAGGAATTTTTAATACAAGACTGGTTTTTATTTATTCTATTAATAGCTGGTAGGGAAATGAGTGCTTGTCCGGCGAGGCACATTTCATTCTCCACTGCGTTCTTTAGTCACTATAATAAAATACTTTCACACATTGTATACGTATCCTATAACCTTCACAAAGCATCGGGCTGTTTAAACTTTGCAGGGCGATTTCCTAACTTGTAAGATGGGTTGTCGTAGGCTTGCTTCGCTGGGCGTCTCTCTATATCGACGGCACTCTCTTTAGTGCTCCTCTTAACGTGTTTTCTCGATCCTGCATATTTAGGCAATATATTATCTGGTTAATGATGAATATATGCTGTATTTCTCGCTCATCGCTATTCTTAAATGGTGCATGTAATATATTTTATTTAGCTTTAGCTGGCCCCTTTTTGTTAACATTTCTTTCTTACGGTTTGCCGCTTACGGGTTTACATCTGCAGACAGAATTGCACGAGATATCTCCTTCAATATATATCCCTCGGATTGCTTGTGGACACCTAAGGCGCCTTGCCATAACCACCCTCAGGATAGATGGCCCTTTGAATAAGGCAGTACAAGAACTCTGCTCGCCAGATCGCACCTATTTTCTATAACTAAAGCTTCCACCCTCTGGATATCTTAAGGCTTGTATACGCGACAAGGACCCGACGGGCATTCAGTGTTTATATATTCCAAGGGGTTAGAACTATACAATATTTTCAGAATTAAATTTTTGGAACACGAAAATCTTTTATGCATGCCTACCTACAGCTCTTTTAATAAAACCAGACGTACTAACACTATTTGACAAAATCTCACCAGCCCAGAAAACACCAACCCCTTACCCTTAACGTCCTGTTGTAACTATTTGTGGTTTCACGGCTTCTATGTCTGCGATCACGCTCTCGGCTGCCTCGACCTTTTTCTGTGCGCTCGTAGGAAACGATAAATCGCCTTAACCTTAGTCCTAAGCATACAACAAAACAACTGCCTGAGCATTCTACTAATATTGCTGTTAAGAAGAAGAAGAAGAATGCTCCTCTATTTTTTAAAGTGAATAAACTTGAAGCCGTCTAACAGTAATAAAAACTCATAAATAGCCTAACAATATAACCCAGCATCATTGCCTGCCAGAAAAATAGTAATTTGCAGATTATAAAACACAAGGACGAGCAGGATTATAACCAATTCCGCACGAAATATCTAAATATCGCAACAATATTAGAGCTCTCTAATAAAAATAACAACGATATCCAAGCATCGACTTAAAAGCTACAGCTTACAAACCGCGCTCCCGATAATCGTAGTAGTCGCGAGTTGGATACCGAACTTAGTAGTCAACATCAACATCCAGATCGTAACATTCCGAGGAGAACTAAACAAAGGTGTGCAAGATGTTGGAATTCCCAGTACATCTACAAGTTTAAAGCCTCCTGAAGTCGACATAAAGATCGCCACGTATTACCTACACGCGATGTGGTAGATACTGACTAAACAACCTATACATGGCATCCAAAGTGGCTCCCTAGAAGATACAATAGCCCTTAGCAAAATTATAAAGGCTTTGTCCACATTCGCTGCATTCGCCATGATTAAGACCAGCCGCGATCAAAAATGACGACGTAAGAAGACTCGCCTTAAAGTAGCGTTCTCGAGGAAGGATGTCCAGATGAGAACGTTGAGCTTGGACGATTTCTTTAGGAGCACCTCTGCACAAGCCCTAACCGGATCCAGCTTGCTAGTGTCAAGTTCGAGCATCTTGGCGCGGCCTGGCTCGAGAAAGGATTCGCATGCTGCTTGTCCCTTCTTCAGGTCTCGCGTAGTAAGGAAGACCTTGGCAGCAGTTGCGGCAATAGCGCGTCCAGTTTCGATACCAATTCCAGATGAGACACCGGTGATGAAGAACACTCGGTCCTGCAAAGCGCCTTCGAGACCCTCGTCCTTGATGATCTGAAGAGCTTGGACGGGTATCGCTAGGACTGGCGATCTTGATGTGAGGTTTAGCGTAACGGGACATGGTGATGGTGTTAGAGATTCTAAGTAGATTGGGTTGAAAGTGATAAGAATATCGGATGTGAGGATAATGGCTCTTGAGCTTGATCGTTCTCAGATCATAACAGCGTAGCCATGGTTTTATAGACGGGCTTCGTCTAAGTCGAGCTCTCTCGGTAGAGTCAATGCTAGCACTCGGGTTATATCCCAATAGGTAGGAAGTGAAGTGGCGATTTAGCATCTAGCTCCTGTAGCTGTTGGAATTAAGCCCCCTAATATCCGGCCCATTACCGGATTTGTATCAATTTGCGAACAGGCGCATATCTCTGCCTGGAATCGAAGTCCTAGTTCAATCCTCGCCCCGCTGTAGCGAGCAAGATGTGTAAACGGTTCTGTCATCGAGAAGCTTCTTGGGACTTTGAGCGTATCGAAGCGCTGTCGCGCGGTCTGAGCGGCTTAACTCTCTCGCCGTACCTTATGGTGCATTAGCGGACCCAGTAGGATGATGTCACTACTAAGGAGTAGAAGGTTGCCATTTCAACGACCTAGACATAGGATCCCCTTTACTGATTAGTTAGTTGCGTGGCTTTGCGACGGCTCATCGTCTACTTATTAACCTAGATGTAATTTAGGCTAGAAGAGAAAATAAAATGCCAATTCCTTCAGTGCAGGTCTGGGCATCGACCGCGATGAGGACGAACCGGACGATACCGGCGTATGGTCTAACCCCCAGCGGGACTGTATTGACCGCGCCATTTGGGGACCGGGAGATTGGAATGCCGGAGCCTGAGTTTTGCACCAAGGACCGGCTGCAGAGTCTGAAACGAGAATTTCTTAGTGCGTGATATGAATGCTATAAAACTTAATTGATATCAATATTCGTAATCGTGATCCTGTATCAATCTGTGCTCTTCCTCGTGTGATATGATACAACACATTCGCAGCCTCCCCTCATCCTAAAGCATATCTCTTGATGTATATTTAGCCGTCAGAATAAGCACATCTTCTCTCTTGACTATAATGTCTCCTTTCGAGTGTGAACGTGGTGTTAATGCAAGCTTCACACTTACTGAGACCTATTACCATTCATCCATCTCTTCTGGTTCCCTATCCTCAAGCGGGCGCCCCAGGTTGAATTCGGGTTTTGGTCCATCTGAAAGACTAGGGCTCTGTGCGGGGTGAAGACCGGTCATGTCATCTTGGCGCCCTTGTCTTTGGTAGCCGTACCAAGATGGCCTGACGGGATGGTACCGACTTCGCGAGGACTGGTCTTGTTTTTTGTTGAATAGACGCGCCCACAACTTGAGGAATGCGGGCGCACATGAAGCTATGATAACAAGATCCGTCTCGACACTAAGTAGAGAAGAGAAGATTAGCGAGGGCCCAAGGCGTATTGATAGATGAAGCCATGAGTACTCACGTGAGTGTAATATAAAGCCAAAATATTTCATAAGTTGGGTCGAGCGAATTTTGCTTTGGAAGCTGAAGAGTCTTGGCGATTGCAGCAATCATCGCACTGTAGAAGAATAGTCTCAGCAACAGGCTCACTGATATTACGACATGATAACATACGAGAACCCGAGAGCCATGATAAGTATAACGGTCATTTTGCGCGAAGTTTTCATTTGTAGGTTCCACAGGAAGAAAGCTGGGGAGATAGCTAGAACTAGATCGGTGAAGGCCGACCATGCTGCAGACTGGTTAGTCATTGACTTGGATCAACCAGGTAAGGGAGAGAGCTATGAGAGGCATTGTTACTAACCACCTGTTAAGGTGTTGAAAATGTCGTAGACATGAACAGGAACACATGCTGTCGATGAAAATGGATGCAATATCTCTCCTGGAGGGTTACATTCAAGGAAAATAATGACAATGCACGGTACTGCCATGACGAAAAGCACTGTCATCACTCCATACAAGAACCAGATACCGCGCGTCGCCCTGCCCATTAGCTTTTTTATCAGAATAACGATTGCAAGCTTCGGCAAGCAGAAGGCAATAATCCCAAGAGTCTCCAGGATGGGGTTCAAGTGGGTGATGACATAAGTATCCTTGCTGGAAAGGTAGTTGATGTGTCGACCGAGGCCATGGGCTACTACGACAGAAATGAGTGCTCTGGCAGAGATGTTCAGCAGCGCCGCGAAAGCGACAATGGCGTCGTCCCAACCGGGGCGTTGGATGATGTATATGCGGCTGTAGAGTCGTAATACAACACAGGCGGTAGAGATACCACCCCCGACCCAAGCTACAATGTTGGTGATATAGCCTCTACTCGTGTCGGGAGGGAGTTCCGAGATTTCTCTTATCGGAAGTGTCATGTTCCAGGAGAAACACTTTGGGGGTGAAGTAAAGTAGTGTCGCACTGAGGTGGGCCCATACATACTATTAGACTGTATACACGTCTAACGGCGTAATTTTCGAGCGCAACAAGCAGTGTAAGGAGTCAGTGGCTGATCACGTTTTAATACTAAAGCATTCGGGACGACGATGAGATTAGAATCGGAGTTTGGGTTAAAGGATGGTGGAATCGAAAAGAACGAAAATAAAAATAGTTATCACAGCCTGGTACGCAAGCCGTGTCTCTCAATCAAAATCTATAAAAAATCAATTCCAAAAGGGGGGGGGGGGCTGCGTAGGATTACAGGTGAGGTATCATGGTTGTAACCTCGGTCTAGCGCTCTAACAAGATAAGAAATTCCAATCGCAAGACACTGTAACCCTCCGCCGTAGAAATCTAGAAGTATATAAGTACAAGAATAACTGAACTCCAACCAGGTACCGAGGGGACGTAGAACGCCGGCTAGGTTGAGCTTGGCGTTGCCGCGCGTGATGCGGCCTTCAACTACAACCTTCTCCCTCTGGATCACCTTGGGAGAATCCGTGATTTTGCCAATGTACAACTCGACGTTCTTGGTCAGACGTAGGATTATTACTTTGATTATGTGTTGTACGCTGCAAGAATGGCCTTAATCAATGATCTCGTCCAGATTTCGTGGGGTAAGGTCTCCGCCCTGTGTGGTATGGAGGACTCCAATTTCGAATGCCAGAACCTCGAGTCTTGGAGGCTTCCATACCAACACTTCAACATTTGAATGCAATCTTGCCATCTCTTCGGACCTGCACAATTGTCTACATGTCGTAAAGGTCTTCTAAGGTTTCATGGGACCCATCTGGCACCAACCCCTAGAAACCTCATTCTGGGGTTTTTTAATCCGACAAGACACTTGTTAAGCCATCAAAATGCAGCATTACAGCGTGCTCACATCTAGCTTCTTTCTCCAATTCTCGCCATATCTCACCAAGATCAGGGGAACGGGAATGCATACAATCGCAATGAATCCGAGAAGACTGTTTCCCCAGCCTAGCCCAAGGGCCTCGTATAAAGACTGACCGGCGAGGGGTAGTAGAGCCCCCAGGATGCTTCTCACTACCGTCGTCGCCGCTAGAGCGCTAGCTGCGAAGATTGCGAATGCGTCGACAAGGTAACTGATGACGCAAATTAACACTCCGATGCTGCCAACGCCAATAAACCCTGTGCCAATGATAGGTACTATCCAGTGATACTTGTACTGAGCTGACCAGCCATACAGGAACAGACCAGCCGGTATCACGAAAGCGCAGGGGATGAGGGGCAGCAGACGGTATTCAGGTTTCGCGGCACCAGAGGGCGACTCGGGTGTTGGTTTCGATTTAGCTTTCAGAATGCGATCGGAGGCACCGCCAATGGCGAAAAGACCCAGCAGAGATCCAATACCGAATCCGAGAAATGTGAGGCCGACGGATTTGGTCGGGAAGCCGTACTGCTCTTGAAATACAAACGTGAACGTGGTGAATAGCAAGTACTGATACCCATACACGACGCCGCCGTAGAGCGAGACGGCGAGGACGATAGGGGAGGATATAAACATTTTGCTTGGTCGGAGGATAGATCGAAGAAACAACTGCTGCACAGTCTCTCCGGAGTCCCGTTTCGAGCGTAGATTGGTGTTGCCCGTTTCCTTGATGAGGCGCATGGTCTTACGCTTCAAGAGTACTGTTGAATACGTTTCCCGTAGAAAAGTAAGGGATAGTATAACCAGCCCACCTCCAATAATAGCGAGGACCCAGAAGACCCATCTCCATCCTCTCGCGGACACCAGATACCCTCCGGCTACGGGGCCAATGACTGGCCCGAATATCGGTCCCAGGGAGTAGATAGCAATTACGCCTCCTCGTCTCTGTTGAGGCACGAGATCTGCGATGGTACCGCCACCTAGGAGAACGGATGGTCAGTGTCAGTGACAACACGGAGAATTTAAGAGATGTATGGGGGGCTGCCACGTACCAATCGTTATTGGCGCGGAACCAAAGCATCCCTGAAAGAACCGGAAGATAATAAGCTGGGTAAGGTTCGCGCTCACTGCACATGCGACAGAGAAAATAATGAAGCCGACATTGCAGACGTGATAGATGATGACTCTTCCGTACAGTTCAGAAGCCGGAGCCAATGCGAGCGGACCGACAGCGAAGCCTAGGATATAGACCGAGACCACGAAGTCGGCGAGCAAGGCGCTTGTGCTTCCAAACTCTGCCAGTAGCTGTGGCACGCCGGGCGCGAACATCGACGAGGCGAGAGGTGTAATGAATGTGAGGAAACTGATGATACCGACATTCATGATCTTAAAGCTGGTACTGAAGTTCATAGGGTTTTCTGCGTCGTCAGGCCCGTCCCAGTCAACTATGTTTAGGTCACCCTCTGGAGCCCCCTTTTCTGCGTTAGATGTCATCGCTGGTGCAGTGTATTGGACCTCATCCCCGGTATCGGATACGCTGTCAATGGCCGTATACCCATCTTCTGCTGTGTGAAATTGGCCAGCTTGCTTGTTTCGAGGATCAAGGCTTTCCTCGTTTCGGGTCGCAGCCATGTTAATCGGCTTGCTATGTCTGGCGTAGCAAAGGCTATATTTTAAAAAAAACAAGAATTTAAATACGATCATATAATGGAAATACCAAAGCTGGCAGAAATAGTGCCAATGTGAGATCTGCCTGGAGGCCCTCGACGAATTTTATACAGATCTTTTGGGGTGTGCAGACACAGGGGTCTTCGCGTTTCGGGCAATTATGAATGCCGTCCTAACTACAGCTAATAAAATACCCCTATAGAAGGCCTAGAAGAACACGGAATATCGGCCTTTTCGTGCTAGGCCGCTTTAATTCCAGTATTTTTCTTCCTAATATCAGACTCGCGTCGTATTTACTTGCTGTTCAATTAGTCATAGTTGCGGCGTCCAAGGACAGCCCTACTCCCCGTCCGACAACTAACGTCGAGGAGTAGAACTGCCGAAAAACAGATCATCTCTCCCCACTTCCCTTGAGAAGCCCAGACGAGACGCTTGAAGCGGTTCGACGAAGAAATTGGTACATCACTAGCAGTCCGACACTGTACGGAGTACTTGTTGATCTACTTTAATTTACCCCCACGCAACTGGTTGAGTATCTAGCCTACTTTCACTATCTAAATGCTTCATGACGTCTCGCTGCGGAGCGGACAGATATTCTTAGACTAAGAAATAACCAGAATCTATATGATGTTACGATCCTAGAAATCGACTGACGCCCCTTAGAAGCTCCCTACACATACATGCGGCGTCCAATAACCCTCTAAACCCTGCCAAACCGATATTGCGCCCAGTTCAAGGGTCCCTCAGGCATGGTCCACAGGCGCTCTCCAACATCTGAGCCAGCAGCACCCGCAACTACATAAATGGGAAGAATATGCTCCAGCGTTGGATGCGCCTGTCTTGAGTCGCTGCGTTTCATCAAAGCTGACATTGCCGCCCGACGGTCTTCCGGCTTTGTGGAAGTAGCCTCCTTCAATGCCTCGTCGAAAGTGAAGGCGTAACTGAGACACGTCAGCAGGATTCTAGACAATTCGATAATCAGTACCATTGAGGATGCACTTACGGCAAGGGTTTCCCGCTGCCCCTCGTAGCCCTATAATCACGAAGATTATGGGCAGCCATGCCCGCACCGATGATGAGGATTCCTTCATCTCGAAGGCCTTCCAGCGCCTGGCCCATACGATAATGGAGGTCTTCGTCCTCGTTGTCGAATAGCGAGACTTGTACGATAGGGACGTTCAAGGGGTTGTTCTTAGGGTCGAAGGCTGTTAAAAACATAGCATTAGTGCCGAAATCGCAGGAAGAGAGAAAGAAACGGGTGTCCTTATTTACCAGCCAGAAAACCGACCCATACGCCATGGTCCAGGCCTCTTTTAACTTTCTCAACTTCTATACCGGCTCCAGCTAGTTTCTGAACAACCTTTTCAGCAACCTCAGGGCTTCCCTTATTCGGAAACTTATATTCGTAGTAGTGCGGAGGAAAGCCGTAGAAATCGTAGATCAAATCCGTATTTTCCACGGCGTTGACACTGACCCTACTAGGACCATCTTGCCAGTGAGCTGAGAAAACTACCACTGCTTTTGGTTTAACTTTGGTCGTAATTTCTGCCCCGGTCTCGGCTAGTTTAAGATAGGCAGGGTGTTTCGTATTTTCCATAAAGTTAGGCCCACCGATCCCAAGGAAGTACACGGGCATCCGGCCAGTTGAAGGTGAAGGAACGGACATGATGACCGTAGGCTGCTTGCTTGACTGCGTAGTAGTGGATTGCCAGGCGCCGCTCTTGATGAATGGATATATGAGAGAGATGAACAAACCAAGAAGCAGAAAAATCAAGTATGTAGACCTTGAATGGGCTGTTGGGAGATCAGGGGACATGATTTATTCCTCAACGGCAGGACAGCCAGTGCCCTGAACAGGTGACCACGGTATGCGGCGCCATAAATGAAAGAAACCATTCGTGAACCGAGCTGACAAATGCAGCATCGTATGCTCCATGTCTTCGGCCATGATTATTTTCATTGTTGATAAGCGTTGTACTGTCTCGCCACTTGGCACCACCCCAATATCATCGCGCGGCGAGTGGGGATTAAGGCCTAGGGCTGTTAGTCTCCTGTTAGTTCCCCCGCGAGCTAGGTACTGTACAAACCAAGATCGCGGGCCCACATAACGCGCGCGAAGCCCACCCGAGCCCCACCCATATAGAGCCCCCTAATGACTGTCCGGGGTCGTTGCGCGCGGTATGTGGGCTCAGGTCTTGACGACACACCCAGGAGCAAAGAACTTGTGTATTCTAGATTCCATGGCGCAGACATGGTGCCGTATCCCGCGGGGTTGGAGTGCACCGCTTACAGATCGGGCAAGAAAAAAAAAGGAACGTAATATCGATGACCCTAAACCATTCAAACTCCACTCTACTTGAGCGTCGTTGGTATAAAGCAAGACATCTCGGCGGCAACATGTGAACTCTAGTCGGTCCCTAGTATCATGCCTGATCAGCTCCCTCATAAATCTAAACTCAGAAGATTCATCTCCAAAATCTCACATCGATCCACCATGGCTTCTCCCGTCGTTTTGATCCTAGGAGCTGGGCCCCGAATCGGAGCTTCTATCGCCGATAGGTTCGCCGGTGATGGGTACAAGGTTGCCCTCGCGTCCAGGAAGGGAACCGACGGCCTGACCGAGAAAGGGTTTCTCTCACTCAAGGCTGACTTCAACAACCCTGAGTCGATCCCAGCGTTGTTCGATGCTGTCAGGGCCGAGTTCACGACCGCGCCTAGCGTCGTCGTGTACAACGCCGCGGCACTGACTCCCCCTCCCGACAAGGACTCCGTTTTGTCCATCGCAGCCTCGAGCGTCGCTTCCGACTTGAATGTCAACACGGTCAGCCCATACGCCGCTGCGCAGCAGGCCCTTGCCGCCTGGGAGTCACTGCCTGAGGGAACTAAGAAGACCTTCATCTACACCGGCAACATCTTGAACACCGCCGTCTTGCCCGTACCTATGATGCAGAACCTAGGTATAGGCAAGGCCGCCTCGGCATACTGGGTTGGCTTGGCCGACACGATGTATTCAGCTAAAGGATTTCGGTGAGTACATGCTCTCAAAACGAGCTTACCCTTAAGAAGCGTGTCCTGACAAATTTGGCCCTCCAGTTTTTTCTATGCCGATGAACGCCACGATGACGGCAAGATCAAGGCAGCGCAGCTTGACGGACCCGCACATGCAGAGTTCTATGCCGAGTTGGCGAAACATGAGGGCAAGGTGCCCTGGGATGCCACATTTGTCAAGGGAAAGGGCTATGTTCAATTCAAGTAGATCGGTCGGGCCGAAACAAGAAACCAGTACGGCCATCTATAAAATCCTATAGACAACTAGAAGTAGTGCCATAGGCAATGCCTCAATGAGAAGCTTTGTCCGCTTTGAAGTCGTAGATGTGGTCTCCTTTGTCTTTCTCATTGATTCCCTTAGACAAGCAATACTAGATCGCCTTGGTTTCGAAAGCATGTTGCCAGGTCGTGACTGGCAACATCCCCAGAGTTTCCGTTGCGCCATACGTTTTTCATCACCTCGAGGGCTTTCTGGAGAGTGCCGAAAATGGTACGTGGTTGTAGAGCCTCTATTGTGCCGCACAACTGAGTCGCTAGCTCGGGTTCCGCTAGGCAGCCTGCTACGCAGAGCGGCCATACCATGGTCCTGAGTAATGCCGGCGGTGATATCTCGCGCACTGAAGCCTCGATGATGCGTCTCACATGATAGCGTATCTCAACGCTAGCAGTTTGCCACCCGGAGACGACGACTGATAGATAAATAAGTGCTGCATGAGCCCAAGCAAGGGTAACTAGTGGCGTCTGGCCGACAGTACTATTCGCTGTAAGGACGCCAAACACGCTATTATCTTTCAAGTCGGCTGATGTATTTGTTTGAAGCCGGGCGAGGTGGGTTTCCAACGAGTTTTTGATGGCTGTAGCGCGGCGAACTAATTCTATCATATCGAGAGTTCCGCTGCTCTTGCATCGCTGTTTCCATACGTCAAGCACAGCGATCTCACCGATTTGCACCAAGGCCCAATTTTGACAGCCCACAACAGCCTCAAGATCGATGAGTGGACCTGTGTTGTGAATATCCCCAAGCAAGCAGTGGTGGTACTCATAAAGTTTAGGCTGCTCCTGAAGTACCGTGCTGGCGATTATATCGTCAAATATTAACAAGGTAGACGAGAAACGAAAAGCGGCTTGTTCGGCACTTGGGAGCTGGTCGTACAGAGCAGAACTCAACGATGGCGGCCCCAAGCTATACATGACTGCCTCGAAGCTTGAACGAAACCTCAACGGCTCAATGGCCGGGGCGCTATCGAGGAGCTGTCTGAAGAGTGCCAATGCAGCTTTCAGGTGCGATTGCCAGTTGTCGAGGCTCAAGACAGCGATCTCAAGTCGCTGCACCTGCATGATGCTTGCCATAACTCGCACAGCGCCATGCAAATGTTCGGTGATATTCGAGCCACTGATGACTTGTAGTGCCTGTCTCAGAATCTCGAAAGCCTCCTTGGTTTGCGTGAGCACCGTTTCCCAAAGTGGACCTCCATTGGTCGCGCTCCGCGACAACGAGAAGAAGTAGGAACTCTGACATAACGTGGCCTGTCGAACGACGGGACTTGTCATCATCATCTTCAAGACCCAGGCTCTACCACCTTGGAGCAGAGGGGGTTGGTAAAATGGGAACAAAAAGGGGAACACGTGCTCGATGTAGAACATGATGAGGACAGAGTCGTCGAGTTGATCAAACGCTAAATTGTGGCGAGCGTCCGTGGAGGCGAACTTGCAGTTAGCCCGTGGCAGGGAGATGACGTCGAGGGCCTGGGGGGACGGCTCCATCCATCCCCCGTTAGTAGCAGAGCTTGTGTCTCGAGCATCGAATGCTGGCAGTGGGGGTAGTATTTGAGGTTGAGCCGTCCTCGCGTTAATGGTGACGGCGCGGCTGTGGTTCCCGAAGCGGCGATGGCCCCTTTCCTTGACCTTGCGTCGTAAAAGCTCGGCCATCTCTTCTTGCCTCACGCCACCGTCCATCCAGTCGGGTTTTTCTTGGCCATAATAGCAGGTGAGATTGAACGCACCGCAGCCGTCACACACTGGATGCTGCTCATCACATTTCTTGCGCCGTAGCCGACAGGTCCAACAGCCATTGGAACTCCTGTATGTGCTCACTGTCCAAGAGGAAAGATCTGTCCCCATTTTCCTAACGCTACGAGATGCGCGTGTAGCTGAAGCGGACTGGGTTGATAATCTAAGGACGTAGGTACCTCAAGTAAGATAAGGTCGCCCCACCTTGAAATAGCTATACCTACTTGGGGTATCATCGAGGTTTAATAACCTGAATGGGTAAGTACGATTGTTGCATTTGTATACCACCCCACCGACGACCGAGCATACCAACAACCACCAAGGCAGCCAACACGGTCTCTGAAGCTATCACGACCGCCCGTTAAGCGCGATAGCTACCAAAGGCGACCTGCCTTGTGTCCAAAACGCCCAACTGAAAAACAACCATTTATTTTACTCTAGTCGTACCTCCTTCAGGTTAAAACGAGTGGCACATGGGAAGGTGGGGCCAAAACGCATGTGCCTACGTACTTACGTACAGAGTATACCTACAGTAGTACAGGTCAACAGGACCTCGGAATGGTAATGGTGTAGCGCCGCGCCAGGACTTGTAGTGTACTGGCAGGGAATCTTTGGTGGGGATTTTTCTACATCTACTTGCTGAACAGGGGTTATGGGGTGTATGGCAGCCTTGTGATTAACAGTACCTACCTACTCTTGCTTTGCTAGATTTAGCGCGGCGCTACACCATTACCATCCTGTTGACCTGTAGGTACCGCTCCGGTTTCTCGCAAGCTCCATATACCTACCTAGGTAGGTATTTCAAACTGGCCCATGAAATCTGCAACAGGCGTCCTGAGCCAACAGGTTCTTACGCCGTGAAGCTGGCCGAGCTGGTGGTCTTGGCAAACATCAGCCAATCTTTTCAAAGTCCTACGGTTTGGTACTATTGGCAACACAACCCCATAGCCGTACGCAACGTTAGCGCCCCAGAAGATAATCGACTTTGGTTTCTCGGTCATACTACCTACAGTTGTATAGGTACATTATATGCTTCGATGAAAGTCGGCCCCCGGGCAGAGACTTGCCCTCCACTTTTCTGCTGCAGGTCGGGTTTATCATATGTATTGTATGATGGACTACCAAACGAGAATAAGAGTAGCAACTTTAGGTAGGATTTCTTGATACTATGGTATCGGCAGCCCGCTCATTGGACTGATATACCTAGGGAATTAGGTAGTCCGCCGGGGTTCCGCTAAAAGCAGGCTCTGACTACCGAGAATATGTATACGTAGTACTATTATACTACAGTGCCATGCATCCTACAGCAGTCATACTCCATTGTCTGTTTGACGAGCAGGTATGGCTATCGTAGATGTCGCTGTTCCGAAAGAGAGGATGAGAATCCTATCCTCTTTCCATCTTCTTCTGTATCAAACGATTTCCTTGTTGCGCGCTTACCCGCCATTCCGCGTGTATGACCGTCATACGATTTTCTCCCCACACAACCGTCCGTGTAGCATACCATTAAGCCTTGACTTAGGCATGAGTCCGAATCACAGTTAGCAGCATGTTAACCTGGCTAATCTCCGCGATTCTGATTTCGTATTAGTTTTCTGGTATAAATTCTTAAATTCCCCTCTTACTGGTTTCTCTCATTATCAAACAGGGATTCATTTGATTAGTCTGACTTGAACCCTCCTGGCCATCGAGTCTCCGAGTATATTACACTTCATTGCGTAAGGCATACCGCTTTATCTGCGTTTAATCGGGCCCTAGCTGTGCGACACTGATCCTTCCACATTGTTCTAAGTCAACAGCTTTGGCTTCTCTTCTCAAATCGTCAAGATGCGCTACACAGCTTTGGTTCTCTCAATTATTGGCCTCGGCGGCCTGTGCTTGTGTGCGCCGCCCTCCGCTCCTGACGGTAGGCCAAAACTGGACGATCCTGTGTGGCTGGGTGGAGCTCTTTGTCAGCCTATTCTGTCTTGCTGTACTGACCAAGAATAAGGAAAATCCATCGCAGCACACAGCCAAGGCGGCACCAACGCTACCAAGCCCGCCCTACCAGCTGAAGCTGATCCAAAAGAGGAAGACTCGGATGATGTTTTCGTTTACCAGTGGCGTGGTCGGGAGTGATTGACCACTTGATTTAATTCCAATAACCCTTTTTTTCTCAGTTGCCAACCTTGTATTTCGTTGTTGAAGGGATCATTACAGTTATCTGCCTCCTGTTTGCTGCTGAGAACCCAATGCTGTTTGTCAGTTTTGCACACGGCTTTCATTCGGCAAGCGTAATATAGAGAGGCGAATCGTATACGTGCCATATTTGGTCGTCTTAGGGTTTATCATAATAGTGTGGAGAAGCATTAGACTTGTATGCTTGTTTCTTGTATCTGTAGGTCACGCTGTCGACTATATCAGCCGCCTAGAAATCCAAGCACTTATAAAACCAATTGACTCTGCTCATCGACTACATCTACCACTTTTGGCGCAAGACCAAGCGCGCCCTTTTATGAGTTTATCGATGCGGAACTGCCAGTTGAATACTATCATTCGCGTAATAATCATTTCGCCTTTCTCGCAGTCTTTGCCCACTCAAGTACATTTATAGCTGCCGGTGATAGCAGTATGTGTGTATGTGAATTAGATGTTGGGAAAACCAGCCGGTTTCTGCGAAGAAGTGGGATACTATAGTCATCTAAAGGGCTTGGAAACTAGAAGGACGCATCTCTACTAGGTGTTTAAGCTGTGAAGCATACATTACATTGAAAACACAGTCACTTGTTCTCACGTATTTTTGAAGTGTGTATTGGCTCTTATATGAGCTTTAATACGGTGTATAAATGCATACAAGCTTCTTCTCTGTGGCTACTATCACTATCTCTCGAGCTGTCGGGATGGCTAGAAGTGCTCATCCCTGCCACTCAACTTCCAGAATAGTCAAGTTAGACCCCGGGGGCTGCACTCTACCTTTCAGTATGAATCTGCGATCCGCCTGTTCGATAAGGTCTTTCCACTCATCTATATTCCGTTCCTTTGCGTTCCCAATCTCTAGCATTGTTACATCCATAGCTCTACAAATCGTTATTAGTGCTTGGCAATGTTTTGTAACCAAAACGCAGCAAGACATACCTGAGTTTTCGATCAACTAGGTTTGGCAACACCAAAGGAGGCGGCATAACGAAGTCCATGATTAAAACGCGGGATCCCTGTTTAAGTGCTGGCACCAGGGAGTTAAGGATCTGTATGCAGTACTTGTCTGGCCAGTTGTGTAGTATCCAACGCAACATATACACAGCTGCATTCTTAATAGGCTGCTCCTTGAAGAAGTCGTGTACCATGAACTTTACATTAAGCCCAGGTTCTTCTTTTGAAATTGCAACGACCTCGGGTAACTCCTGTACTATTAGATGTATGTCGGGATATTGGCGGGCGATAGCAAAAGCTATATATAATACTCGAGTCAATAATTTCCACTTATAGTAAGAATTACTCGGAGTTTTGGGAGCTTGCGGGAGTAGCAAGAGCAGAATATGCCCGTTGAGGCAATTCATGTTTCTAAGACGTGCCAAAAGGGGAAATAAAAGACTCCAGCGACTAACCTGCGTCACCTCGAGATCCGCCTATATCAACAACAGTTCCGGTACCTATTGCACCCCAAGAATAGCCGTCTGTTAAATGGCGCAAAGAATATCCTTTACCGGATGTGAAGAAACTCATAGCACTCCCGAAGCGGCGAGCCCGCTCATGGTCCTTGGCTAGCTCGGTGTAGAATGAGTTGGTTGTGTTATTGGCAATGGAAAATCCCTAGGTAATAAACTTATTAATCCTGTGCTAATAGGGGCTTCAGCTAGTACTTACAGTTTGGTTCGGCTCTTCGGCGAGTGGCCACTTGGCCAGCGCATCTACAACCTTCTCGGCTGACGGCCACATCTCGTTTACACAGGAGCTAACCCAGTCCGCCATAGCCTGGTCGTCTGCGATTAGTTTAGAGGCCGCTGAATGAGCAATTATTCCAGGCTGTAGCTCTTGGAAGACGCGATGCGCAATGCCGAGGCGAAGAATACGACAGAGGGCCGCCTCTTGGATACCGACACTAGCCGCCAGGTCTTTATACGTAATCTCTCCATCTACTGGGACTTTCTTGGCGATGTCGAAGCAAGAAATCAGCTTAAGGTAAAGAAGCTGATTGTGCTACTGAAGAATTAGCGCCGCAAATCGTATTCTACTCGGTGAGAGTAGCGGACATGGTGGTTGGAAAGTAGGTCCCTCGGCCCTAGAAGGAGGTCATTGAGCTCCTGGGTTGCTTCGAGAACGGCGCTACGTAGTTGTTCAAGATGGGGTGGCAACCCCAGGTCAACAGGGCCGTCGGCCTCAAAAGATGGGTACGGCAATGAGTTCTGAGCGAGATACTCGTCAATTTGCTGGGTATGTGTTGCTATGGTGCTTGCCAGTTGAGCTATACGGCTCTGGGATGTCTACATGGCGTCGTCGCGAATGTGTTTGAATAGTGGGTTGGACAAAGACCGGCACGCAGTACCAATAGCATTTAGTAAGGGGAAACCAAACAGAAGTTGATGCTGATCTGAATCTGAAATAGAATTTAAAGGTAGTTCATTGTCTGATGACCGACCCCTCATGTCAGAGAGTCAGGGTTTCTGTTAATATGACAAGACAAAGTTAAGTTACCAGGTACCAGAGGTACGTCTGTCAGCAGTCCGGCGCAATGTCACGTTTGGTGTCCTTTACAGAGGCAAAGCTCCTAGTTGGGGTCCCATTTGTATATTAATCGAAGGATAGAGAAGGAAAGAAATATTTACAGTAGAAATTATATAGGTAAATATTCTTGTGCGCACGGGTAGCTGATTATATAACCAAAGGTGGACCCCGCAGGGGCCACCTATTGGAGTTAGCCAGCCAGCCCGTGACTTGTAATAAGTTAAACGCACTAGCCACGGGCCATACGCTTACGGGCCACCTTAAAAATCTTAAATCTAAAATATAAACCCCCTGTTATAAAAGTGGAAAAAGTAGCTAAAAATAGTTTAGCTTTTATTACTAGCGTAAAAAAAGTTAAATTATTTTATAAAAATTAAAATAAAATAATAGCTATTTTTATTATTTAATAAATATTATTAAAGTAGTTTAATTAAAAAAATAAAGCTTTAAATTTTTAAAATTAATATAAAAGTAAAAAAAATAGCTAAAAATAGTTTAGCTTTAGTTTTTAGTTTTAAAAAACTAAAGAATTATATAAAAAAAATAATAGCTATTTTTTATTATTTTTTATTATTTATTTTATTTTATTTTTATATATAAAAATAAAGTTTTTAATAGTTTTTTATATATTTTACTAGTAAATTTATTAACTATATAAAAATATTTATAAATATTATATTTTTTAATTTATTATATAGATTTAGTGCTAAAACTTTTATTTTAAATAATAATCAGGATATAAAAAACTATTAAAGGACTTACAAGTTACAATAAAACCTTGCATTTGTACAAAGACCAATAATAAGGACCTAACTGTATAGAAGCCTAACTATATATATTTTAAGGGGGAGACCCTTCTGAACTTCATGTATAAATAAAGGCCAGGACTCCCGACTAAATATGAGGGAGAACCATGGACCTTAAGACCCAAAGAGAATTATTAGTTGAATTTGAATCCTATTCCAAGCCCTTGAAATCAAGCCCTTGTCACACAATTGGTTCTGGTTCTTCTTCAGGTTTCTCGTTAATTACCGCCAATGCGAAATGCTGTTCCACGCGCTCTTTTAGCGCCCAAAAGGTATACATACCTAGGTACTCTTTGAGACGGAATCGGTGTTCTGATAGCTCATGACTTTTATGGTCACCCTGTAGATAGTCCTATGGTCTTTCTCTCTTTGCTCAATTCCATGCTAAGTTTGATCGTGGTTATTTGACTATCTTGTTGCATTGTTGGCCCTAGTCCCTAGTGTCATAAGGCTCTCCCCAGGACCCACACCACCAGGATTAGGGTTGTGATCCTCAAACCGCACAACAAAGGAAGCCTCATACCTGTCTTCTTGTATATAGCTAGTAGGGTAGCCTCCGTAGCCGCGCAGAAGGACTTAGATCCTCGCGCAACAACATATGTCTACACCTAGCCCATATTAGTGTCCCTGAAGGAGTCCTGACACCTAGTAATCCCGCTCTTATAATTAGCAGATTGTGAATTATGATTACATTGGCCATAAACTGGGTAGTCGGGATTAACTATGCCGCACCGAGAAACTATGTCTAACTCGTAGATGGTCGAGATGCTTACGGAGCATCGTTGATATTACAAGGGCTTAATTTCAAGGGCTTAAAAATGTGTTCAAATTTAAACTACATTTTAAATCTCGTAACGAAAGAAATCTGCAGGATACCGGTAGCCCCCTTATGGCTAGCCCATCAAGGCATGACGGCAGATTTTACTCACACCATCATCGACAGGTTCCTCGAGCCGGGCACGGACGTCGATCATGGAGCCCGAGCGCAATGCGAAACAGGCAGGGTCTTGATTGTTGATCGTTTTCGTCCCGAATCTGAGATGGCTGCGTCCGGGGAACAATGGGCCCGCCCGACGCAACACACCGGTCGAAATGTGGGGTTCCCATATCACATATCACACCTACTTCTGTTACCGGTGATGACCCTTCTTCCTGGGTTGCCCACACTACCTGGTCTAACTATACGTATGTAAACACCTACATATACCTACATTCGAAAGGATCTCTAAAATCGGTGTATCGGCTCGAGTTGCGAATTCCGCCGTATTATTAGCGCGTGTGGCCGTGTAGGTACCTAGGCATGGTCTATGCGCTATAACATTGGCACAAGTTCAGGGACCGAAACATGTCCCGTAGATCAAGCATATTGTCCAACTTGCCACACACCTGGCTCTGCTCTCATCATGCGTTCGTTGCTATGCGTAGTTTATCCCCGTAGCCTTCTTCCCAAATGATGGGATTGATATCGTGAACTCGTCGATTGCCCCGCGTTCTTACTGCCTTCCCCAGACGCGATGCGATCTAGACTGACTGTTTGATCCCCCCATGGTGTCTCGGCGGTGACGATCGTACCTGCGTGTCTCCTTCACCTCCTGCACGATGGTCTACCTGGGTAGAACACCGCTGCGGCCCGGGCCTTATAAGGCTGGACCCACCGGCTAAGATGCAGTTACGGGTTTTCAATTCCTTTCCCGCTTCATTCATGTGTGTAAGCAACAGATAGTGCTGGGCCCCGCAGAGCGGAAAATCATTAGAAGCGAATTAACTTGTTTTTGACTCACTATCATGGACTCGAGCAGCGATGCGGCTCTGGACTCTTCAATGGGAAGAGTAATTCCCCCGACAGAATTGACAGACGACTCAGACCAGGACGACTTTGGTCCTTCAGTTGAGGCATGCGTGTGGTCTCTGGCCATATTGGCGGCAGGATGGTTGGCTCTACGACTCTATCTCAAGTTAAGAAAACATCGGGGTTTGTGGTGGGATGACCATTTCTTGGTAATTGTAAGTGATATTCGGTCCTTTTCCTTTTCCCCGGTTTCGGCCATTCCTAGGAGCCGGAGTCGACCAACTTGGATCGAGGCGCCGTTGCAAACCCCTTCTATTTTCTGTCCGGAAAGAACACTTACTGACATTCCATATGAAAGTCTTGGGTAAAACATGAGAATATGCCTACCATGTTGCCTCATTCTCACAACTTTTTAGGTTAGTGTCGTGCTCTCTAACATATCAACATCGGTCGCAATATCACTGGGATGGGCAAAACAGCCCCCTGATATCGATCCAAAGAACTGGCCGCGAATATTGCTGTTATTGTATATAGCTGGGATATTCTCTATCCTTGCCGCAGCCATCAGCAAGACTTCGTTCGCGCTGACTCTGCTTCGCATTTCCAACGGTTGGGTAAAGTGTGTTGTCTGGTTCGCTATCTCCACAGTCAATGTTGTCATGGGTCTCAGCATCATCTTCAACTGGGTGCAGTGTACGCCGCTAGAGAAGAACTTCAATATCTTCTTACCGGGCTCGTGCTGGCCAGCGACAACCCTGATCGGATACAACGCCTTTGTTGCAGGTATGGGACTCCCCAATAGGCCAACAGCATAGGATACTAACTCCCATTTTCCTAGCCTATTCAGGCGTCATGGATATACTACTGGCGCTGCTGCCGTGGAAGATTATTTGGAAAATGAATATGAGTAGGAAGGAGCGGTTCGGAGCCATATGTGCCATGAGTCTTGGCTTTTTGTAGGATTTCTCATTCGATGCGGGTAGAGAAAAGCGATCACTAACTCAATATATAGAGCCGGAATAATCTCATTCGTAAAGATTTACGCCCTGACTGGCACATTCCACGCCAACCTGGGTAAGACCCATCGTTATCTGTTTATCAGGAATAAGAATGACACCCTAAACCTCTTCGCAGATAGCTCGATTCAGCTCACAGTTCTATCAATTGCCGAAACCTCAATTACAATAATGGCGGCTTCGATCCCAATATTACGGGCATTGGCACGAGACAAAGCGGGGCCGCGAGGAATAAAGCTATTCACCCTGAATGCTACAGAGCACATAACCGTACAGCAAGAGTCAGAACCACAGTTGGATAGCTCGGATGCTGAACCGAACAGGACTGGTGAGACTTCGAGACGATTGTTTAGCATCATTAAAAAGGCCTCGAGAAGGAGAGTCCCAGTGCTTTCAAATATCATAGAGGCCGAAGAACCATCGCCGGAGTTGTTTGAGGGTACGACAACTAGGGAAAGAAGTTTTGTATGAGGTTTTTGTATAAGGTCGGTCGGTTGGTGTATGTTGACTCCGGAGGACTGATTCATCGCCTCTACTGGCCTCCCTAAAGCTATCCCGATGTATATAATTTTCCACTTAATCTCTACCCACAACTCCCTTGCGGAGAAGGTTGTGTATAGTATAATACAGGATATTTTACAGATCGACTCAGAATGGCTATAATAGTTAAACGGTTCTATAGGCCTCACTCATTGAATATGTACCCGGTATATTTAGCATTGTATTTAAAGCTCTTCGTCTTATGAAGAAGCAAGCTGCCTAGGTAGGGTCCCGACACAAATTGGAACTAAGTCACGAAAACAGCATAAAGCTGATGACAGAGCTAGTTATGGTCTGGCTCATCTTTATAGAGCTTATGCAAGAAGAGATAGGCGATTGGAGTTACCTAGTACCTACTTACCTATAGTACGACGCCTGGCCTGACCCCTTGCGGGTGCATAGTAGTTGCGAAGACTAGTGACAGGACAACTTCTGTCAAGCACAAGAGACATAAACGACAGAAGTCTTTCGAGATTATTATTTTTCTAACAAAAGTAAAAGAGGAAATCAATCCACTTTCCCTTTAGCACCCTTAACTTTCGCAGATAATCTCGCGACCAAGAGAGCGATCTTGTCCTTCAGGCTACCAGCCGTCTCAGGGCCCTCATCGGCGCCCACGAATCTCCGGACCAGGATGTTATACAGTCCTCCAAAGGCGAGCGCGATCGCCGTGCTCGTAAATATGATAACATTGTAAGGCATGCTAAAGTCAGGGGTGGGCAAACTAAGTAGTAGACTTGTCGTCCTTAAATTTGACGTCTTCTGCAAAATAGGCGGGGCGTTGGGTGAAGTGGAAGGGAGGATAGTGATGATGGAGGCTGCGACGTCAAAACCTCTGTTTGCATCCGGCGGATACTCCGTGTAGCGCAGGATCGACTTCTCGAAGTCGTAAGTCAGAAAGACGGTGCTGGCCGGCGGTATGCGCAGGCGCATTTCGAGCTGGGTTCCCCTGGCTCGGTCGAGCGCCGGCCGGTAATATATCTCTTCTATTAAGTCGTCTTTCGCCCCTGATTTGCCTTCAACACGAGCTTGAAGCGTGTGAAGATAGACACGCATGAACCATGGTAGACTCTCCATGTACACAAACTCGACTTCGGTGTCGGGACTGGGGTTTGTGAGGATGGACTGAACACCTCCGCGTTCTTGTCCGTGGCCCGTGAAACTGCGCTCCGCGTATAGCAGGGGAGTTTCCGGTTGGACATACTCGTCAGCGGTTGTTTTGGCATTGTCGCCCTCGCGAGACATGCGGGGTAGAATCATTGAAAAGTCCCCTTCCGATGAGATTTGATAACATCGCGAGAGGCCGTCGGGATTCTTTATCTCACTAGCCCCACCCGTCGTGAAAATGTCCCTTCTCTCAGGGGCATGTATGCACACTGGTGGGATGTCTGGATCTGTCAAAGGACATGTTCCCTTCAGAAACTTGCCGAAGAGTCGGTCCAGAGACCAGTCTTCGCCCGCCTCGAAGTCAGCAGGAAAGCATGTGTCACCGGAGTGGTACGGCTTCGTAGCATTGCACTTCAGCTCGTGCCCAGGTGGCGGCCGTGGAATAGGATTACCTAAAATTGTCAGCCAACTATGGGCCAGCGGAATAAGTCCGACTTACCCCTCGGTCGCTTTGACCTCTCGATATCAAGAACCATGTCAATAGTCTGTTCTATCTGCAGGACGCATTCTTGGCCTGGGGGGCATATCGGCCGAATATCGATTGCCATGCTCTGCCACGAAGCATCAAACAGCTTATGCCCGTCCAGCAGACTTGATATTCCAGCCTTGCCCTTGCACGGCAGCAGTTTCAGGAACGGGGTCAGGTTTTCCGTGCACACAATCTCATGTGGCAAGACACCGTGCAGCAGATGCATCCTATCGATGGCTGAACCGTGATCGCCCTCGGGTCTGAAGGACATGACGGGCCGCGTGGTCCGGGTCTCGTCGATGAAGTTGAGAGAGGCGCAGAATAAGCCGGACAAGGCATTCGTCAATGTAAGCCACTTGTGGTCTGCCCTGAATTCAACGTTAGCAGAGCACGACACCACAATGCCAGGCCGACGCACTCTTCTTCCGTGTCGGCCTCCAACCACGCCCACAGCTCCACGCCGGTACCGCCCTCTTTGGTGCCATCCCACGGACGTGCGCCCCAGCTCTCGGCATCCCACCGGCCCAAGCTGAATCTCAAATGCAGCTCCCTCGTCCCGACATGTTGCAGGATTTGCCCCAGCGACCGGGGGAAGTATCGAAAGTTGTGCGCGGCGAACTGGGACAGGGTCGTGTTCGATCGGAAGTTGAAGCTCGCCAAGAGGGACGATTGCGGCAGCGGCTTGAGGTTTAGTTGTTCATGATAATCGGAAGCGAAGACGCCAAAGATAAGAAAAAGTAGGGGTATCAAATAAGAAAAGAAAGATCGCATTCTGTATGTCTACGGTCCATTGGGGACCGTGTGAGTGTTGAAGGACAGTACTTCAGCCAATGACTCGCAGGTGATCGAGAACAGCGGCTGGAAAAGTGTCCTCGCATCAGCATTATGTAGCGATTGGCGGCTTGGTAGGGGTCCAGCTACCTAGCGTAGGTACCACACATGCCTAGCGAAACCCCCCGATTGGCTCCCCGCAAAAGGCCCAATTCTTTTCAATTGACCTGCAAGAAACCATCAACCAGCCTTGTCGCAAAACAACAACTATTTTCAATAGCACTGTCTGGAGCATATAACTACCGTCTCACCCTTCAACCCAGAGCACCTCCCGCCACAGAACTACTGTACACGCTCGAGACGCACACAGACTACCGTATATATCGAGCATGGCTGCAGAACAGCGAAAGCTGCTCGGTATGTACACCACGCGCCCCATTGTCCCCCACGCCTGACCCGGCAACTGACATCTACCGCAGAGCAGCTCATGGGCGGACCGCAGACGTCCCGCGCCGCCCAACTCTCCCTCACCGACCCGAAAGTATGCCGCTCGTTCCTCGTCGGCACGTGTCCCCACGACCTGTTCACGAACACCAAGAAGGACGTGGGCCCCTGTCCAAAGGTGCACGCCGAGTCGCTGAAGGCCGAGTACGAATCGCTGCCCGAGGCGGCGAAGCAGAAATACGGCTTCGAGCACGACTACCTGCGGGACCTGCAGAAGTACATCGACGAGTGCAACCGGTGGATCGAGACGGCGCAGCGGCGGCTGGAGAAGACGCCCGACGAGATCCGCCAGACCAACGTGCTGCTCAAGACCATCTCGGAGCTCAACGCCACCATCGACTGCGGGCTGGACGAGGTGCGCGTCCTCGGCGACCTGGGCGAGGTGTCGCGCGCCTACGAGGAGTTCTTCCGCGTGCGCCAGGCCGCCCAGACCAAGGCCGAGCGCGAGCGCGAGCTCAAGAACCTCAGCGACACGGGCGGCCCCTCTGGTCACCAGAAGCTGCAGGTCTGCGACGTCTGCGGCGCCTATCTGTCGAGGCTGGACAACGATCGGAGATTGGCCGATCACTTCTACGGAAAGATGCATCTCGGCTATGCCCAGATGCGCAAGACCTACGATGCTTTCGCCAAGGAACGGGGCCGCGGACACCCACAGCCTATGATGCAAGATGACGGTCCGCGTGACGATGGCGACGGCTGGAGAGGCGGACCCAGGGGGCCAAGGCGTGGCGGAGGCGGCGGCGGCGGTGGTGGGTACGGAGGACGAAGTGGTCGAGGATTCCGCGGTGGCTGGTGAGGGGCATCGCCGTCGGACGCTTTCATCCTTTGCGCATATTTCGGAGTTTTGGCGTTGTGTATGGGTTAGGCGGGAGCATGGTTGAAGCAAATTTGCATGATATCACTGTACGAATACGCCCAAATAGATTTGCCTCTTGGATGTTTGGTATCGAGGGTACAATGTGCGTAAAGCTACGCTTCTAATTACAATTATAACAAAACACGCTCGTCATCCTTTCGCCCGTGTTTACCCAGACATGTTTCCTAGACTCTTATTCCTAAACACCCCGACAAAGAATCACGAGGAGCGCCGGTTTCCTCCGACTGCCTTTCCTCGTATACGGCTCAGCCATGTCATCATCCCAGTGACTCGAACGCGACGACTTATACTAGCCGTCGAGCGCGGCCATCTCTTCATCCCACTTCCCTATCGGTGGATGGTCGATGCTAGGCGACAAGGATATAGGCTTGGCAGAATCGGTAGTGGTGGTATCCAGCTTCGCGGTTGAAGGGGGCAAAGCAGGGAAATCGTCTGCAGTCGGAGGGACCTGCGGCTCAGGCTTTTTCTGCTGCTGCTGCTGTTTCTGTTGATGCAAGGCGCCATCAGCAGCATTCCTCTCAGCAAAGCCTCCCCGACCTCCTCCTCGGCCACCCCTCGAGCCGCCCCGTCCCCTGCCACCGCGCCCGCGGCCACGGAACTCGTCGGGGGCGAATTCCCTAACCGGCTCCTCGCCATCAGCATTCCTGAAGTTCCGGGTGCCGCGGATGCCGCCGTTTGCGCCCCTGAAGCCGCGTCGGTCTCTCTCGTCGTCCGCCGCCTTGCCTTCGTCCCAGCCGCCCTCCCGCGCACCTATAGCCTTCAACTTGCGCTCTCGGTTCGCGGCACGCTCCTGGTCCATCTGTCGTCTCTCCTCCTCGCCTCTCCGTCGGCGCTCGGCCTCCTCTGCGCGGCGTCGCCGTGCCTCCTCCATCCCCTTCTCGTAGGCGAGGGCGTGCGAGCGACTGTCTTGCTCGGCTTGCTCGAACTTGCGCGCCTTCTCCGCAGACAGGATGCGCATGCGCTCCATCTTCTCGGCAAGCTCGGAGTCGGAGAGTTTGGTGCGCGGGTTTGCGCCGGAGGCGAGACGGTCTGCGAGCGCTGTGTTGGAGCCGGGACGTGCCGTGGGTGTCGCCGGGGTTGGGATAGTGGTGGAAGAGGGCTCAGAGGGTACCGAAACATCGTCGGCGGGGGCGGATGCGACATTGTTTGGCTGCGGCGCGGCCTTCTTGGGAGAGTGTTTCCGCGGCCGCTGCTGGTGCGCTGGTTTCGCGTGTCGCGAGTGTGCTAGTGTCCTAGGAGCGTTGGGCACAGGACTCGGCTGCGAGGGCTGCGAGGGTTGCGAGGGCTGCAAGGGCTGCAAGGGCTGCGAGGGCTCGGTCGCGGAGGCACCAGCTGCAGGTTGGGTTTCAGTAGGCGGAGCAGGAGTTGAGTCGAGGGGCGCTTCCACTTGTGGCTGTGGCTCTGGTTCGGGGGCAGACTCATTGACAGGCTCAAAGTCATCAGCGAACAGATCATCGTCTGTCCGGCCACCGAACTGTTCATCCATCCTGAATGAGTAGTAAAGCCGATCAAGCTACAACACAAGATAGGAATAAAGAAATTGCAGGCAATCGCAGGAAAGCAAGTAACAATGAAGGGATTGATGCTTCAAGCAACACAACTCCAGTATGTGTGGTTTGAAGAGCGAGGCGCAAAATGTACGATATTTGACTTGGCATGCAGAACCTAGATTCATACAACGACAGCAATATTGGTTGCTTGACTGTGGAGTCCTGGGTAGGTACGAAGTACTTACCTAGTTAACTAAAGTTAGCGGGGATAGCCCTGCGGCGTACCTATTGCGTACCTTAGCTTCCGGGTGCGGAGAAACCTGTAGAGCGGCCAGAGAGGTAGTGAATGCTTGGACCCGGCTGTGAGTCGTCAAGTTACCGCACTACGCTGGGGTATCCCTTTGTAGGTCGAAATCAATATTCAATACATGTACAGTATGAGACAGACCAGATGTGGCTCTCGTGAATGCATTCACTTGCTCTTCAGACATGAGCCCAAAAGCCCTGCCAAATGATTATATATAGTCTAAGACGAAACAAAAAATAATTTCAACCAGTTCAATAAAACTCCGAATCGGATGTGGTTGGGAGTCTAGCAGTGATTGTTAGTCTTGGATCAGTGGTGTAGTACATAGTCTTCCTGAAGGAGAGGAACATTATCCCAAAGACTAAACACTTGATAAAAGATAAAAGTTATATAATTCTTCACTACCTATACCCTACTACATTGATCAGGATTCATTTTTTGGAAGTATGTCGCGCGGTTACCAAGTTGCTGGCCCAAATGTCCCCCCTTCAGGAACTGTCTTCAACACGGCGGAATAAGAGGCATCCTTGATTCGCTCGTTAGTGTCTATTCCCATATCCTTTGCTCATGACAGTACTCACCACAGTCTCGTAGACAGCCACATTCCCCCACCACTGTGGAATTGTAACCTCAGGCAGCGTGATAGCGAAGAAGACGATAATGGTCGCGATAATGAGTCCTGCGTCCAATCCAGCAGCGGTGATAAAATTGTATCGGTGCCACCAAGCACTGTAACGCTTGCGAATGCCGTAATTGAATACCAATCCCGTAATCGCCCAGGTGGAGAAAGATAGCGGTGTTGCTGGAGGAAGCCAAGACATTGCCCCAAGAAGAATCGGTGCATTGAAGTGACGCGCGAAGCCGATATGCAACTTTCGTACCAATACCCAAAGAAGCAGTGGGAGCGCGGCGCCAACCAACCAAAACCAATTGAAGTTCACGTAGAGCGACCCCGGACCGAACATCCGCTGGGGACCGATGACACCCCAAACTATTGAAGCGGAGAAAAATGCGCGGCCATTTGGACAGGTAAAGTGCGATGCTTGGGTACTACAGTACTCGAGCGTTAGATTCCGATGAAGTGGCTATCGTTGGTGGTTGACTTACAGCGAACAAACTTCCGGGATGTTTCCAAGAGTCCAATTCATCACGGCTACCTGCACAAACACGGCCCAGATAGTCGCGACTATCTGGCACCAGAACGTGACTCGCGGCGGTACCTTCATATAATGCGCTAGCTTAAGGTCGCCACTATATGTCTGTGCCTGACCGAGAGTGATTACACTGAAGACCTTGAAGATCATGACGGCGATAGGCCGACCAGGGATGATAAAGCCCGCTATGAATGGGGAGACGACGTTTAGGGACAACTGTATGTTGGCCATCGCCATCACCATCCCTGTGGGAACCACGAAGACAAGAGCGAGGATTACTGAGACAAAGAAAGCCCACCATGGGAGTTGGGTATCATAGCCAAGAGCAGTTCCGAGGCCAAACGCGACCGAGCCCAATAGTACGGCTAAATACCACCAGTCCGGTGTTTCTGTATACTTCTTCATCATCGTCATGTGGATATCGGGTTCTTGGTTTTTCGCCACCTTAAATCGGTACCAGATCTCTTTCCCGTGGAATAAGCCCGTGTGGACGAGGGCAGCCGTCAAAGCCGCAAATGAAAGGCCGTAGTTCAGAGCTAGTGTAGGGGACAAGAATAGGGGAGAGTAGTCCTTGTACTTCTCTAGCTCAAAAGTGAAGTGGTCACCAAGGATTTTACTGACATTGTACGAAGACTGCGTGTTATCGTACGTCTGGCTTGTCACTACTGGCAAATAGTCGGCAAAACTGCACTCCATTAGTCCTCTTGTATACGCTGAGACGTGCGAAAGGTCTGCCAACTCACAGCGCACCGGAATAGGTGATACCAATCGTAGGGATTAAGACAAGCAAGACTAGGCCAAGTAGGGTATTCACGTGAGCACTGCAACACTCGGAGTCAGTTATCGTCATTTGGAGCGTGATCTGGGAGGGTTTCAGAGCCTCTGGACACATATTGGCCCAAAAAGGAAACCTAGTGCTCTGAAAGTTGGCAAAACAAGGAGGAAATGGTTCCAAGTATTACGTACTGCGTCGGCGCTAGTAACTGTTAAATATTAATAGTTAGAAAATACTGTTTATAGCAAAAGAATTGGCTCGTGAATAGGCTGTTTCGGGAGCATGCATGAGCATATGGCGGATAAGGAGCAGAGTTTTTGCCAAACCGGGGAATAAAAGACTCAGAGGTACTAACTGGATCGTCGAGATATGCTGTAATATAGGTCCAGTCGAAAGTTATTGGGATCAAAGAGAGACCAGTATAACCACCAAACAACTGATTCAGCACCACGTTGTTAGGCTTGATCCAAGTAATACTGTAGTTCGCTAAAGTCAGTAATTACTTGTTTAGGAGAATTAGGCATGGATCTTGGGAGTTCTGCATGCTCCCGGGAGACGTTCAATGCCCTAACAGGAGATTTTTGCCTCCGCAAGCGGCTAACATAGGAAGAAAATGACTCAAGGGGTAGCTTACAAGGCGAACACTGAGAGCCCCTGCCAAATCACACCTGGTATCCAATAATACACGAACATGCCGGCAACAAGGTAGAAAAAGTATCGATACGGGCTAATCCTCCACCCATTAAAATCTGTCTCGTCGTTCTTGCTCTTGTCGTGCAGGGCGTAGAAGAGGCTCGTCTTGGAGAACTGGCCGGGCCACAACATAGCAGCTGGCCAGACCAAAAATCTGCGAAACAAGCCCGATATAGAGATGCCTATTAGTTGCGAGCTGAGGGTGAAAATAAGAGCAAACCCCCAGCCAAAATTTACATTGTAAAATGGCTTTCCCTGGAGTGCAAGCAGAGCATCAGTGCTGTAAGCATAGCCCTGTGTAACATTCGCCATCAACGTGACGACAACGTGCTCTTTAATAGTAAATGGCCCTGTGTTCAGGGTCCACTTGATACCAAATGTGTTGAAGACTCTGGTCGGCATGGTGGCGGCCCAAAGACAGCCTACTGGGTATGAGAGCAAGACTACAACGATAGCCGTGAAATCTACAAGAGATGAAGAGTTAGGTATTACCGCTCTCAGTAGGGTTGGGGCATGGGCAAGGGCTTTTTGGACTATGTAGGGAGTATGAATTCCGACATGATGGGGGAAAACGCTCTATATCACGTACTGATGGCCGGGGTCCTCATGGACAGAAACATGTTCGCCCCGCTAGCGAGGGTTACAAAGAACATGCCAATGACCCAAGCCCTTACGGTGTTGGCAACCTCGCCGCCATCAACGTTGCGAACGGCAGCACGAACCCCTTCGTAGGGCGAATCCTCGGTGAAAAGCACATCGGCCTCTACTATCTCTGTCGCGTCCCCATCCTCAATCGCTTTCTTGACAGCGTCAAGCTTTTCTTTCGGGAAATTGGGGTCCCATTGGTGTGCCTGTTTGACCTTTTCGAGATCAGCGGCTGCTACGGTAGCGTCTACCGCCTGTTGTTTCTCCCCAGAATGACTTGGTGGGCTGTCCTCTGCCGAATCGGACCCCGCATCTTGCTCGAAATTGGATCTCATGAATGATAACCTCATGATGTTTGTCGCCAGTCTATGCCCAACTCAAGATTAGAAGGGCCTGCTTTCTTAGACATGATGAGACGATCTGGCGGTTCTTTATCTATTACCGCCCGCATTAACAATGTCCTGCTTGCACCAATGCGCGCGCGCGGTTGTCAGTATCTCGGCACAAGATGGGGCTCCCAGTGTCTCGGCACAAAACGGGGTTCTCTGATAGCAACACCAGATTCTACTCGATCCTATAGGCTGCAGATCTCCGGCCCGTAGAACAAAAAGCGCACACCCAGATGATGCTCTCCTACTATCTGGCCACTATCAACACCCACCTTCCAAGTCCGAACAAGCATTCCTCGTGAAATTATAACCGACGAGGGTCTAGAGTCAATTGGGAAACGCGGGGTCCCTAGCTCCAGGCCAAGACAAATCCTACCCCAGATCCACTACCTGTACTGTAGCGTTCCAAGGTTAGATAGTCGCGATTATGTTGAACTACTCAATTCAGACTAGGTTCGTTCATTATTGCACATATCCGCCCATTTGCTCTACAGAAATCATCAATATTTCGTATCTCCATCCCACTTGTGTATGTAATACTCTCTTCGGCGATATCCGTCTGCTCATTCATTCGACTGATACGTCATTTTCAGTCCTCCTTTTCAGTCTTATCTCTTGTATTGGCTTACCCCTTACACCAGAACCGATAAGAAGCAACCCATTTTGAAGACGGTCTAGCACGGCGGACTTACACGGAAATGATAAGCATTGCCTTGCGTACCCGCCTCTTGGAATCTGCTTTCTCTGAATATCCACATCATTTATGTTACAAAGAGTTTTCATTAAACCTGTATGGCTAGTTGGCACGATTTTGGCCTTAAAGTAAGTATTAGAGTTGTGCTAGATCTCTACCTACCTAGGTACCTACCTAGGTAGTTTAAATAGGCTTAATAGGCTCGGGCACTAGTCTCGTGGCCCACTGCTTTGGCTTCTCCGTTAAGCCGCTAGCTCTGGGAGAACCTATCGAAAGCTTGATTTGCATCTGCTTAGATGACAAACCCAACCTATCCTTTACAAGAGATTTCGCCCGAAACAGCCTGGAAAAGATGTATCAATCTGTTTCCCTGCAAAAGCCTACTTGTCTACTGAAATCCAGCATACGACTACGAACGCTCAACTCCCATTGACCGATAATTACATTGAAAAGCAGGGCGTACCTACAAGACCCCTTTCATTGATATTGTCAGTATAGATGGTATGCTAGTTTCGGTGAAAGCTTAAAAGCCATGTAAACGGGTTTCACTCTGAGAGTGATAGGTATTATCCATTCAAGCTAGAAGGGCACGAATCCCCAAGGTCATTACGGGCTGACATTTATTCTCAATCCTTAGATTATATCATAGCTACGCATACCTAACTATTCCATCAACTCGATATACTGGAAGGTATCTCATCTTCTACTTCTAAGTACACCACTCCAAAGCAGCATCCTACGCTTCCTTATGTTCAATATCTGACTCCTGCGAGACTTTAAGTATCACAGTGTCACGGTACGCACTGCGTATAAAATAGCTGCAGACAAGTCAAGCGCCCGGCTTGACTATGTCCTACTTTTTGGTAGTGTCATGATATAGTGCTACAGTTTTATTCTATGACACACAGCCAAGATATCAAGCTTTCGAACACGATGCTATACCGTGAGAGAGCTAAACGCTTACTTATCTCGAGTTATATGTGTAATCAATTATCGTTACGTGTATCTTAGCCACTCCAGATATTGAGACCACGAGCCAAATCTGTACGAGCCCAACGAACAATCTGATTGTTGGAGCTCGTGAACCAAAAAGGCAGCCCAGCTATTAAGAGCAGACCTTGTTGGATTTTAGTTATTTGGGTGTATACGAGCCTCTCACAGGTCGTCTGGAGCGCTTAATTGATTGACTGTTGTAAAAATATAAGTCTAGTTTTTCATAGCTATTGCTATTATATATATATTTATCCCTTATATAAAATAAGTGTATATTTAATATTTCCACCATACTACCCCCTATTAGTTAGCTAAGTTTTATTTAAATAAGCCCCTAACAATAGTTTATAAGCTTACTGATAGGGACCCCCAAGGGGTCCATCCCAATGGGCCACTGTTGCCAGTGCCCACCCCGCTCCGCGGGGTAGCCATCTGGCAACAGCTGCCACACATAGTCAGTAGTCCACATATATTGCCAGTTCCACTGGCAATATATGTGACCTACTTCCTGAATTCTACATCCTGTTATTTTACCCTAGTTCACTCTATCACTTACTACTTGTTGCTTAAAGCTAAATCTAACACATTTTTTTAAAAATAGCCGCTTTAAGGGCTTATTTTTACACTTTTAAGCTATTTAACAAAAATAAAAATAATATATAAAAGCTAGTAATAAATAATTAATATAATTATTAATGTTTTTTTTATTTTAATTATTTAAATAAACTGGTTAATAAAATTAAAAAGCTTTTTTTTAAAGTAATAGCTACTATAAAATTGTTTTTATTTTTAAATTATAATATAAATAATTTTTTATTTTAATTATATTTTAAGCTTATAAATACTGTTAGTAAGTTTAAAAGCGTTTTTTTTTTTTTTTATAAGAATATTTTTTTTATTAATAAATTTATAAGCTTATAACGGCTTTTTAACACGCGTAAAAGTTTTTTTTTTTTCGCGTAAAGCTTTTAATAATATTTTTATATTTATAATAAGATTTATTATAACAGTTTTAAATATATATAAGCTTTTAAATATTTATAATAAGCTTAAAAGTATTTTTTTTTTCGCGTAAATTTTTTAATAATATTTTTATACTTATAATAAAATTTATTATAGTTAATTAAGCTTTAAATAATTACTTTTTTAAATAGCTACTTTTTAAAATTTTTATTAAATAGCTAAGGGGTATAATATTATATGTTTAAAAAGGGGTAAAATAAATAGCTTTTTATATTAATTTATTTAACTAATTAGCTAAATATACAAAAAAAAAACCTTTGTACGTAAAATTCTTCTATAAATAAAGAATTTTATAAATATATACTACTTGCTTAATCGGGCTATAAAAGCAATTAAACAACTGCTTAATTACTAGTATTATATATATATCCTTGTATATAAGTAGCTTTACAAGTAGTTAATTTAAATATTATAACACTAGCTTTTTTCTCTTTTAACTATAACGTATTTTTATATAATTATTAAATAATCTAAAAATCTAAACATAAAAAAAAAAATATAAACTATAGCATATAGCTAATCTATAGCTAAAAAAATTAAATATTAATAAGTTAAACTATTAGTTTATAAAAAAAGTATTTTTTATTTATTATATAAAAATTATATAATAATATAGTATTTATTATATAAAAAAAGCTAATATATAGCTTCTTTTTATATATAACTATTTTTTTTCGCTGTTTAAAAATGTTTACTTTAAATTAAATAAAGCGTACGTTTTCGGCTTTTATATTTAAAAACAAATTATTTTCTACTGTTTTTTTTTTTTTTTTTTTTTTTTTTTTCAGGCTTATAAATATAAATATATATATATATATATATTTATTATACATATACTTTAGCTGTTATTTTAAGGTTATATTAATTAAAAAATAATAATTATTATATAATAGTAATAATAATAACAACAAAAATAGCAGCAGTAGTACTACTTTTACTACTATTACTACTACTTTTATATATAAAGTTTTTTTACTGCTTTAAATATTATATTAATAATAAAACTACTAAATAATAACAATAATATTAACAATAATAATAAAATAGCTGCTATTATTTCCGCTGCTATTTTTATTTACCTGCGTTTTTTACTGCCCGTTTTAAATAATATATTATAGTTTTAAAACTTTTTTTATTTAAAAAATAATAATTATATAAAAGTTTATAGTTTTTTAACCAGTAATTAAACTTATTAAAAACTTATATAAACTTTTTATATAAATATATATATATATTTTATTTTTTTTTTCGTATAAATAATTTATTTTATATTTTTAAGCTAATATATTTTATTATATAATAAACTAAAAAAACCATTATTTATACTGCTTTATTATATAATATTTTATTTAAAATATCAAGCATTAACAATTTTATTAATATTTAAACAAAGTTTATTTATTATAAAAAATACTTTTAAGCTATTTTAGTTTAAAGTTAAAGAATAATTATTCTGTTATATATAAACGGTTTATAAAATAACTGTTAATATTATATTAAGTTATTATTTATAAGTTATTATTAAGTTTTTAAATTTTAAAAAAAAATATATAAAGCTTATATTTAGTAATTATATAAAACCTAGTACTTTTAATATAGTTAAAAAAAAAAAAAAAAAGTTTTTTGTTTAAAAAAAAAAAAAAAAAAAATTTATACGTTTTAGCTTTTTAAAATATAAATAAAATATTTTTTATTATTTTTT
>MU619916.1:0-41555 GCA_025201785.1 Xylaria longipes
TAATATTTTTTAATAATTATAAATATATATAAACTATATTTTAAGCTTTTTATAATAATTAATAAAATTATAAGCTTATTATTTATTAACTAAAAATATACTACATAAGTTATAAAAAAAATTAGCTAAATTTTTTATAATAATATAAATAAAAAAATATTTTTATTTATTTAAATTAAAAATATATTTAAAAAAATATTTTTTTTAATTAAATTAAATTTATATATATTAGCGCGGGTTTTATTACATATAATATATTTATTTATTTTATTATATATTATAATAATAAAAACGTTATAAATTTTAAAAACGTATTAAATATTAATTTTTTTAATTAATTAAATAGCTTTAATAATAAAAATTAAATTAATTTTTTTTATTAAAACAAATATTATATTGTTATAAAATTATTACGCGATAAAAATAAAATATATATATTAATAAAAAAAATATATAACTTATTTATATATATAACTTGTTTATAAACTATATTATTTTTTATATAAATTATATATATTTTAATTTTATAAATATTTTTTTTTAAATTTTATAAATAGTTTAGCTAATTTTTTGTTTAAATATTTTTTTGCAGTTTTTTATTTGTTTTTAATTTTAATTTATTATTTTTGTTTTTATATTTTAAAATATAAAATATTTAATTTTATATTAAAAATTATTTTATTTTAACTTATAATTATATTTTTTTTAATAGTTTAACTATAAGCTAGGTTTACTGCTTAATATATTTAAAACTTTATTTAAATAATTGTTTAAAACGTTAAAAATAACCTTTTAAATTAATTTACAGCTAAAATTGTTTTAATTTATTAAAACTATATAAATAAAATTATTTAACTTTAAGCTATTTTAAATAGCTATATTATTATTACTTTTATATAAAAGCTTTATTTTGTTTTATTTAATTTTCTTTTTTATTTAGCTTAGCTAAATTTAATATATAGCTATTTTTATTTAAAAGCAAATTATATATTAATAGTAATATAATTAGTTTAAATAAAGCTAGGTTTATTTATATATACGGAAAATTTAAATAAAAGGTTTAATAAATTATAAAACTTGTTTTTATATATATAAAACTTAATAAATAAAATTTTATTATAATTATATTAATATTTAATTAAATTTATAATAATTTTAATAAAGTTATAAAAGTGTTATATAAATTTAAATTAATAAAATTAAAAAATAATAATATAATATATATACTTTTTATAATTTAAAAGAAAAATAGCTAGAATATAAGTATTTTTATATAATTTAATATTTTTTATATTTAAAATTTACGCGTGGTTATTTTTAATAAGTTATAAGTTAAAATTAATAATTATAAAACGTTTTTTAATAAATATAATATTTTTATTAATTTTTTATTTTATTTTAAAAATTGTTTTAAGTAAAAGTATAAATTAAATAATTAAAATTATAGCTAAACTAGTTATTTTAAAAATACTACGCTTATAAATTTAAATAAAATTAAAATTAGCAGTATTATATTTATTAAATTAATTTTAAAAAAGTTTATAAACGTTAACCTAGCTAATTCTTTTAATATTATATTTATTTAAATATTAAAAAATTAAATAATACTTAATTTTATACATAAAAAAAAGCAAAAGCGTTAAAATAACTATTGTTATAAAAAATATAAGTTTACTATATATAAAGTAAAAACTTATAGTTTATTGCTTTATAATAATTAAGCTTTTTATATAATAGTAGTTTGTTAACGTTTTATATTAAATTTTTTATAGTAAAAAAAGCTAAAAAAGTAGTTAGCCCGTATATAAAGTGTAGTATATATAGCTAGGTTGTAGCTAGTGTAATAGCTTACTTATACACACATTTATTTATAAATTACTTAAATAGTTTACTGCTAAAAATTAAAGCCCTTAAAGCTACTTTTTTTTTCTAGCTTATAATTAATATATAAATTTAAAATTTATTATATAAAACCATAAATACACTTTTATAACAAAAACTATATATAATTTAAAAATAATAGTTATAATAATTAAGCTTTTTATATAATAATGGTTTATTAACGTTTTATATTTAATTTATTATAATAAAAAAAACTAAAGGAATAGTTATAGCTAGCAGCTTTAGTAGTAAATAGTTAACCTGTATATATAAATATAATATATATAGCTAGGTTATAGCTATGATGTAAAAGGCTAAAAGGTAGCCCTTTAAAAAAAGGGTACACCCGGCTATAGCTACTACGTAGCTAGTATAGCTTAGTTTATAGATTAAATATTATATTAAAACCTGTTAAGTTTAATAAACTATTAATTAATAATTAATGAATTTTTAATAATATATTAATAGTTTATATATATAAACGTTTAAAATATTTAACGTAAATATAATTAAATAGTTTAATCAATTTAAACACTTATATTAATTAAGCGTTTAAAAATTCTTAAACGTTTAAGACCACTACAGCCCCTATAGCCCACAGCCCACAGCCCATACAGCCCATGCAGCCCACGCAGCCCTTTGCAACAGCTGTACGCATGCAACTACGGGCAAGTCGTCGTTGCGCGCGCGGAAGTTATGATAGCTTCGCTCCTATTTTAAGCCAAATAACGCAGCAGCTTCTATTTCAATAGAATAGTTAACCAGATAGCTAGCTAGATTAATTAATCCAGTCCAACAGTTTAATTTCACTCCGCGCCGTAATTTTTAATTATAGTAGAACAACCGTGTAGTAGAACAACTATGTAGTAAAACAACGTAGTAGAACAACCGTATAGTAGAACAACTGTATAGTAGAATAACGTAGTAAAACAACCGTGTAGTAAAACAACCGCAATAAAACAACTATAGCGTATTTTTTTTAGTAAAATATAGCGGGCTTAAACGTTTTAATAGTTATAAACGTTTAAAATTTTAAACGCTTGCTTAATAACAACGTTAAAAAAATTTTAAACGTTTAAATTTTTTAAACCATTTATTTTTATTAATAAAATTTAAAGTATTTACTTTAAGCTAAATATTAATAATTATAAACTATTAATTTATTATTAATTTATTATTTACTGTACCTAGCAGGGCTTAGTACAGTAGCCTCTAGGATTAAAGCTAAGGCTAGCGCCTGCGGCGCTACTAGCTTTAATCCTCTCCTTTTAATCTACATTACATTATTTAAACTTAATATTACCTCACTACCTTTAGTAATCTTTACTAAGCTAATATTATAGCTTATTTATATATACATTTATTTATAAATTACTTAAATAGCTTACTATTAAAGATTAAAGCTTATAAAGCTACTTTTTTTCTTTAGCTTATAATTAATATATAAATTTAAAATTTATTATATAAAACCATAAATACACCTTTATAACACAGCTGTTTAAAAAATAACTAGTATTTTTTTTTTTTTTTTATTAAACTTTTATTATTATTTTAAAAAAAAAACTAATAAATTATATATATAATGATTATATTAATTATTTTAAACTTATTTAATTTAATATTTATTTTATTTTTAAATATTTTTATATAAACTTAAGTTTATTTAGTTTAAATTAATAATTAATATAAAAAACAAACTAATAGTTAAATTTATATAAAAAGATTTATATATATAATATAATAATTAATAAATAAATTTAATATAAATAATAATAATAATAATTATTAGCTGGTTAAATAAATTATATTAATTATTTAAGATTTATTTTTATTTTTAAATAAAAATCTATTTATGCTTTTTTTAAACAAATAATACAGCTGTTTAAAAAATAACTAGTATATTTTTGTTTTTTTTTAAAATATTTATAACTGCTTAAAAAAAAAACCTAATAAATTATTTATATTTTATATAGTTAATATTTTAATTATTGTTTTAATTATTAATTATAATATTATATATATTTAAAAAGTAATAAATAATAATTAATAAGTAGTAAATAGTAATAAAAAAAAGGTTTTATTAAATAAAAAGTTTTAAAAACTCAGGCTTTTTTACCTTTAAGTTAAAAAAGCCTTTAGTTATTTAATATATTTAAAACTTTATTTAAACAGCTGTTTAAAACGCTAAAAATAACTTTTTAAGCTAATTCGCGGCTAAAATGAATTTAATTCATTAAAACTATATAAATAAAATTACTACCTTTAAACTATTTTAAATAAATATATTATTATTATTTTTATATAAAAGTTTTATTTTATTTTATTTAAATTTTATTTTAATTAGTTTAATTAAATTTAATAAATAGCTATTTTTATTTAAAACTAAATTATATTAATAATAATATAATTAGCTTAAATAAAATTAAGTTTATTTATATATATAAACAGCTTAAATAAATAGTTTAATAAAATATAAAACTTAATAAATAAAACTTTATTATAATTATATTAATATTTAATTAAATTTAAAATAATTTTATTAAAATTATAAAAACGTCATATAAATTTAAATTAATAAAATTAAAAAATAATAATATAATATATATATTTTTTATAATTTAAAAAATAAATAATTAAAATTAAAATATTTTAATAAAATTTAATATTTTTTATATTTAAAATTTTTACGCGGGTATTTTTAATAAATTATAAGCTAAAATTAATAATTTTAAAATATTTTTTTATAAATATAATATTTTTATAAACTTTTTATTTTATTTTTAAAATAGTTTTTAATAAAAATATAAATTAAATAATTAAAGCTATAGTTAAAATAATTATTTTATAAATATTATATTTATAAACTTAAATAAAATTAAAATAAATAATATTATATTAATTAAGTTAGTTTTTAAAAAGTTTTTAAACGCTGGTTTAATTAATTGTTTTAATATTATATTTATTTAAATATTAAAAAGTTAAATAATATTTAATTTTATATATATAAAAACAAATTTATTATAATAACTATTATTATAAAAAATATAGCTTTATTATATATTAAATAAAAGCTTATAGTTTATTGTTTTATAAAAATTATATATATTTTAATAATATAAGTTATAATAATTAATCTTTTTATATAATAATAGTTTATTAATATTTTAAATATAACCTTTTATAATAAAAAAAGCTAAAGAAATAATTATAGCTAACAGCTTTAATAATAATAAGTTAGCTTATATATATAAGTATAATATATATAGCTAGGTTATAGCTAATGTTATAGCTTACTTATATATATATTTAAATATACATTATTTAAATAGCTTACTATTAAAGATTAAAGCCTTTAAAGCTACTTTTTTCTTTAGCTTATAATTAATATATAAATCTAAAATTTATTATATAAAACCGCGAATATACTTTTATAAGAAATATTTATAATTTAAATATAGCTAGTTTTTTAATATTTTAAATAAATAAAAATATATTTTATATTTATTTAAAACATTAAAATATTAAAAGAATTAAAATTAAATAATTAGTTTAAACCTTTATAATATAAACTTTTAAAAGGTTTATTATATAAAACAGCTGTTATAAATAACATTACTTTAAAAGGGTAACTACTTAATAACAGTTATTTTATAATCCTAAGTCGTAAAATAAATATATATTCTTTTAGCTTTGTTAAATATATATATATATATATATTTTCTTTAATATTTTTATTTTTATTTTTTTATTTTCGTTAACCTTATTATTTTATTATTATATAATTAATACTTTAAACGTTTATAAATATAAACTTAAAATAAAAAAACTTTTATATTAAAACAAAATTAATATTTAAACTTTTTTATAGTTTTTATAATAAACTTTGTTTTTTTTTATTTTTAATTTCTTTTTATAATTATTTTTATTTTTATTAATATAATATTATAGTTTTTAAAAAAGTTAGATAATAGTTTTTTAAAAACTTTAAAAACTTTAAACTAAATTTAATTATTTTATTAATTATATAATAAATTTATTTTTTAAATGATTTATAATATTATATTTATAAATAAAATTTCATTATTTAAGTTTATAATATTATTTAATTATATTATTATTAATTTAAAAATACTTAAATATATAATTAATTATTTATAATATAATAAAATAAACTTTTATATATTTAAAAATATTATTATAACGTTTTATTAATCGGATAATAAAGCTTTATACGTAAATAATAAATAAAGTTATATATTAAAACTATTTAACAAAGAAAATTATAATAAAGCAAGGTAATTTTAATAGCTTTAATAACTATTAAGTTATATTTAAACTATTAAAAACTAGCTACTAGCTATAAATAATAAATAAATAAACATTTTTATCAATAAAATATAGTTTTAAATATAATTATTAAATATAACTTAAAGCTTATAATAATAATTATATATTTATTTATATATATTTATTTATATATATTTATTTATATATATTTATTTATATTAAAATCTTAAATATAACTATATATATATTATAAAAACTAATAACTATAAAAAGCTTTTTAAAAAAAAAATTAAAAGTTTTTTAGCTAAAAATTAAAAGTAATAAACTTTTATTTTATTTAATTAAAATTCTTTTTTAAAAGCTTATATATATATTAATTTAAAATAATTATAAGATTTTTAAAATTATTTTACTTTTAAAGCTTATAAATATATTAATATATTAAATTATTATAAAAGTTTTTAATAAATAAACTTAGTTTAACCTTTTATTATTATAAAACGTTAAAAATCAAGTCTTGAACGAAGGCATTGATAGCACTTTCTGTCTCCATATCAGGCATTGGGAATGACATAGGTGTTTTTGAGTGTACCGCATTCTGTGCTACCTGTACAGCCTCTTGTAGAGTAGGCCGCAGGCGTTCATTTGTATACATGCACCGCGCTAGGAAGTCCCGAAGTTCCGGATCCAGCCACTGTGACATCGTCAATCTGTCATTCCCTTCAACGTAGTTTTGATGCTCCAGCGATAAACTTCCGGGACAAGTTGGATGTACTTGAGATATTATTATAGCAAAGGCATAAGCACGGGAATGACTTACGGGCAGTGGAAATGGCGGATCGCCCGTACCAACAAGATTTCCAGCTCTTGTGGGTGACCCCTGGTACATACATGTAGTGTTTGGCATCCCTATGCCAGGAGTTGCGAGAGAGCTTATTGTCTGGATTTTGCGGAAGAAGATTTAGCAAGTTGTATTTGATACTCAAGGACGATCCATTGTAATAGATGTCTGTGCTTGTAGGTAGGATCACGCGAAACGTGGACGAAGTACGGAAAGTGGCGATAGACTCAAACTTGACAAGGCTGGAAAGGGGGAATGTGACAAAGGCAAAAGTGGGAACTTGCTTACCAGGGCGGCATCAAAAATGTTCCTTGGCGATCCACTGAACCGGTTTTCCATTGCTAAGCCGAAATCTATCAGTTTGGCCATGACCCCTATTTCGTGCTCTGGCCCATCGCCCACCGTTAACATGATATTTCTTATGTTGAAATCGTTATGCGCCATTCCAGATTCGGTTGCCGGACCGTGATCGCTCGGAAGCTCCTCTAGGATTTGAGCATTACTACCGATGGGCTGACGAGGTGGGTATGCCATCCCGACTGAGGCTCTTATCACTGTATGTGGTGCGCCGGGAATTGGTTAGTCTCGTTCTTCTTCTCCGAGCATTTTATACAGAGAGAAGCCAATAGATCGTTGTGAGTTAATAAGAAGCTGGTCGAAATGGCAGAACATTTGATAGTTCAGCTTGGTTGAAATACGTACAACAATAGAAGAGACTCCATAGTACCCTATTGGGGACATTTCGCTCTGTCTTGCGAACCCTACCGATAAGTCCCAATATATCGCCATACTCGAGGTACTCTAGGGCAACAGCCGGTCCCACGAGGCCCACAAACCCTTCAAATATCATATTGTTGTCACCAGAATGCCGGCTTACCGCGGCCTCCTCGATATCTTCGCAGCTCGCAAGTATCGAGACTATGTGGCTAGCTCCGTTGACTTTCTGGCCGCAATTAGATACCAATTACAAAGAGCAATGGGAAACAGGAGAGGCGTATCATATGCCATGACAACAAGGGAAACCCAAAGGATGGAGAGTAGAACCCGAGGCCACACCTTTAGCATATCGATCTCGGTTTTTAATGCCCCCGCCCTACCTACGGAGGTCCCCACCGGAAATTTCACGGCCATGCGCTGTCCAGGTTGTCCTGATGACCCTTTCCTCTTCATCAAAGCGGTAAAACCGAAACCGCCAAACCCTAGCTTCTTTTCGTATTCCCAGTACTCGTTCTCATAATTTTGAGAAAGGTGCAGGAAGAAGCCGCGCACCCCTAAATTGTTGGCAATTACCGGACTTGACATACTCGCCCTAATTACAGTTTTCTCCTCGTCGCCAATACGGATGAAATCGGGCAGACCAATAAAGAGAGCCTCTCGAGGGGATACATGGCGATATCTTAAAGGTTAGACAAAGAGCTCTGAAGGCTCGACATCACCACAACATGGCTTTGTTGAGTCACTTAAAATGGTACATGAGTGATGTCCTTTATCTCCGAGAACATCCTAACAATGGTTCTCTTACGTTTCCGGCATCGCAAACTGCAGCGTAATAGCAGACAAGCATAACCCTAACCCCTTGTTTTCTAAGTTCCTAAGCTCCTGCAACTATCCACTTAGTGGTGGTAATAAACATCCTATAGAAGTAAGACATTTCGACATCGTTCTTAGCTACCTACTATGGGTAAGTAAATAGCCCAGATTGCCGTTTCGTAATATAAGAACCCATCTACGTCTAGCATCAACTCTCTTCTAGGAAGCGATTACCAAAATTGTATTCTTTCGTTTCTGAGAACTAACACGAACATACTTTCTAGCATCACGTTGATTACTGGATCTGTGCTCAATGCCCGATGCTTGTATAAGTCACCCAACTATTCAAATATTCTTCAATGAAGTTGCCTTCCTATTTGAAGTATATATTAGCTGTTGTAATTGGAGTACAGGCGTTAACAGATGTACATCTCGGCCACCAACGTCGGCATTGGAGGGCGCTTACGCCGGCCATGGGGTCGTGTCGTCTGGAATGGCCTGCTTTCAAGAATAATCAAAATATCTGCATTCAGAATAGCGGGACATCAACGTTAGAAGTTCAATCTAGTCATAGCCAAGATATAGAAAGGTATATTTGAAGCAAACTCAAAGCGGGAAAAACCAAAGACGTTAAGTCGGTTAGAACTAAACGTCCTAAAAAAGCAGCTGGTGTTTTATATGAGTCGTACTAGCTGTTAATATCCTTGACCATGAATTTTAATTAGGTTATTTTTGCGGTTAAGAAAAGGCTGCGTTAATCTTAATAGTTATAATGTTTTTTATAATATTATATATTATGAAGCCTTAGTGCGCTTTCGTAATATTATTATTGGGCACTGTATATGCTCCGAGGTACGGGAGCTAATTTGTAACCTTACCCCTAGTTTGTTTTCCAACCGCCGTGTGTATCTCTGCGGCTCCAAATATGATGGCAGGCCATAACACGTCGATTCTTATTAAGCCCTACTGACGAAGCGACTGAAGTGACATTTTTGAAGCTGGGGCTCGGTCTGGATGGATAAGAGCTGAGAACAATACTACCGGCAAACTTGAGGCTTTTGCTCCTAGGCAGTGCCCTACGAAGCGATCCTTCTTCTTTGTCTTCGGCTAGGTTAGCGTCCGTGTCGCCAGATCTAGACTTTCCCGTCTCAGAGGATTCTCAGGCAGAAAATTCGGTGTTGATGAGACCAGGACGGATGAAGCAGTGCTAAAGGAGTTGAAACTCAAAGGCCACGAAAATACCAGGGTTGAGGATGACGAATGGGAAGACGAAAGGTCTCTCATGTCTCAGAGGTTGCGGGCTTACGCGAGACGCGCCCTTGCGGGTATCTAAACTCGTGAACGGGTTGAGGGGGAGGACAGGAAATGATTACAACGAATCAGAAAAAGATACAAATAAAGAGGATCAACCTGCCGAAGGAGGAATTGGGCGTCTTCGCAATGTAATGCGATGGTTGAAGATACACGCGAGACGCAGCTTTGCGAAGCCAATATTTGGGCTTTTATAACTAAGGAACGGGTTCAACGAACATAAGGACAGAGAAGACGAGGGCAAGGCAAACAGATGTGCGTATGGGCTTATTATCCACCAGCTCCCCGGCCCAGACGAATTCGTCAGAGTGGGTGTCTTCCACTCAAGATCAAGCGATGGCTGGGGGCTGCAATTATTTGAGAACTGCCAGCCCACGATTATCACACTAGTTCGAAGACTTCCACCACAACTTCACTTTCGTTGGCTATAAATCCCCAGGAAATACATCAATGAAAAATTCAGAAGATCGTTTAATTAGTTCGGTTTCTTTTACATCGTCAACACGGTTCCTTGGAGTAAGCTACGCTCCTAGATCTTGACATCGCACAGTTTGGACATAAAGTACTTTGCCGTCCCAAGCCAGCATTGCCATGGTCAGGCGACTTTTCGTCAACTCCTTATTCCGACCCAGTTGATATGTTGGCAAGGTAGTTTTGGAAGACTGGTGTCTAATAACGCAGTCAATCTATTCCCCCACGGATTAAGCTCTCAACAGCCTTCCACCAGAAAGTTCCATCGGACCTCAGACTTGAAAGTCGACATCGTTGGGGTAGCCACACTTTGTCTTAACCCACCATTCTGTTTCACGATAACAAGAGAATCAGCAAATCTTTCGCTTGGTTCCTGGGTCTTATCGCCTAGTTTAAGAATAGGATGTGGGTACGCACCAAGGGCTGAAGCTGCAATGTTCTCGGCAGACCGGTAGGGAGCGAGTGTGTCCGGTTCAGCCTTGCCATTACGAAAAAGATCCCTCAACTGACGAGCCTGCTCAGGTTCATTCCTGGCGTCCGGAAAAGAGTCAGAATCGGGATCCTCAGTGCCGTGACTAGCGAACCCTTGTGAATCCCTATGCAAGAACTGTCAGCACCATGCTCCACGTCTAGCCGTATATTTTTGTCAAGTCGCCGATACTCCATTGGACAAAGGCGTGGGACAACACGCATATGTCTGAGATCTCCCTTGCCAAACAATCGACCTGGGTAGAGACTGGAAAGAACAAGTCTAGCATGGTTCTGCAGAGAGAAGCTACTCACGTAACCAAGGGAAATCGAGCGGCCGAACCGACCTCGTCCAGATGCGACATCTCATGCATGAGAACCTCGGCTCCGATAGCGATTGAGCTGAATGTATATGGCGAGACCGTGCACCAACCACTGCGACTGGAATCATATTTCTTACTGTTTGATGACAGTTTTGACCCTTTATCAGTCCAATATAAAGGGCATATCTTGATCTGACGGGGCTGGCCGTTGTCCTCTGGTATGGAATCTGTGATAGCGTAGGGCCGTCCACCTCTGTGTTGTTGCTTGTTAGAGTCGCAAGAATGATGGCGACATAGGAAAATACGTACTGGCTGCATTGTTGATCGTTTTGTGGCGCACACAAAAAGGAGAAGTGGTAATCAGTCCCTTCAGCTAGGCCGAGAGCACGCCACATACGCATAGCACCGTCTAGGTCATCGATACGGAAGTAGTGATCAAAACTATAGCCATCGAGATTTTGATGATGATTAGAAAGGAACAGTTGCTTAATATATAGGTCTAGAGAGTCCGTTTATAGATGTCGCTTACATTGTGCTAGACGGGTCCATACTTCCAGCATTATCTGCAATATCGACCACATCCGAAAGATCCTGCAGCAACTTTGCTTCTTGAGTGATATCGCAGCCCGTGATCAGGGTTATATCTCTAAGTTTCAAGGTATTGTTTGCGGTAAAGACAGTGGCCGGCGATGCAAAAGTCGACGAAGTAGCCGCTAGAGCTGCAGCGATAAGTTTAGAGGATGATAGCATTGTCGTATAAAAGACTGGGGAGTTATGTTATAGAATCAAGGCTAAAGATAGTCGCCTCTACTGCTTGTGTGTATAGATATGACGCTTGTGTTGATGAAGACGAGGAGAATGGAAAATGTGATGGTGAAGTGGTTTATATAAAGTCATGTTCGTCTTCTCGAAGGCGGCTTTGCCTCACCACCGACCTCACGGTTTCATGAAGTTTGGTCACTATATTTTCCACCTTATGAATGATGTAATTTCGTATCAGAAATAAGCATTGTTGGTGGCAGAGCTGATCCAGCTGACCCGAAGGATTGTCCATCGTGGGTGAGAACGTGGTAACAGAACGCCGAGTTGGTAAGAGTTATAAAAATATCTGATGTAGGCCATGCACTGCTCAAAAGATTGTTGGTGATGACTTCAAACGTAATAGACAAAATGGCAACATGGCAATGGCCCTTGGTGTAGTTGGGCTAGATTTCTGCAAAGTCACAGAGGATCGGCAATTGGTTCGATTGTTGTTGGTAAGAGACACAAATAACAAGATGGCTCATTGGTCGGTCAGATGATCTGCAATGATATTCCACTGCTGTGAGAGCCAACATTAATATGAAAGGATGAGCCAACACTAATGGAGGGCCGTTATCGACCAACAGGTGTGACGTCACTGCTCATGGGCAATGGTTGCCTAAGATTCAATGTTGATCTCCGGATTTGTGCAGTCATAGTTGCCGCATTGCTGATTTTTTTCCGCGTATATCTGCTTTGAACAAGCCATGCTAAAGTCGAGGTTACATATCCACCTAATCTACCATCTAATTATTTTTAACAGAGCAGAGACAGAATCATGGCGCAAGTTATTGATCCAGCTCAACGGTTAGCTACTGTTAGCTTCAAGCCATCCATCTCGCCAACACTGTCATTAAGCAATCCGGCAGCTAAAATCGAGCTATCGCTAACGCTTTCTATCACCTGGGCAGCTCCGGGCCATGAAGCCGAGCCTCTCACGTTTTGCGCATGGGAGACCATCTTCGAGGTTCATCCCGTCGACTTCGGCGGAATGGACATGTTCTCACGCGCACGAAGTGTCTTCGGGCTTATTAGCCAAGACCGAGACCCCGCCAGGCCCATCTTATTAGGACGTTTCTACATGCACTGGGAGCGCGACCAATCGGCAGACCTTCGTGAGCGAGAAGGTTACGATTTCGTCACTGTTCCTTCTTTCGAGTCGGGTTCTTCAGTCACTCTTACGCATGAGCTGAGCTGGGAGCGCATCTTTCGGTACGAGCCGAGGTTGACCAAGGAGGACCTTGTCCCAGGCGAGAGGTTTCGGCTCCTCATCAGCGAGACCAAGAGAGTAGGGACTCTGTGGTGGTGCTGGGGAGACATCGAGTCGGAGGATCTAAAGAATAAGAGGCTACATGCGTGGGCTCAACATGATGACGACACCATTGTTCCGGAAGGGAACTGGAAGCTTAGAGAGGACACTCGACGAATTGCTTTTGAAAAGACTTCGGATACGCCACTAGTCTTTGAGATTGTAGAGTAGGATGAGCTTAACACGAGCAATACAATCTGCTGAGACCTAGTATAAAACACTGATTGGAAAGTTTTAATCTTGCGACAGAGAGTTCTGTGCCCTGCGAAACTAAACGTTTATTCTACACTATGATTAATTAATTGAGAGTATAAGAGTCCTCGAGGCTACAATACTTATTAGAGCATCGCACGAATATAAACATCATCTCATTGGTTTCCAATAGATAAATGACATTAACAAGTACGATCTCTCTTATGGGTGCAGCATATCAGGCGACGCTCTTTTGTCCCTTTCCGAATCATAATAGTAGATGCCGTTCCTAGCATTGTGGTACATAATCTTGACCTTTTCTCCAGCCAACATCACTTGTCCGGAAACCTTTATTATAGCGTCATGATTAGACTTCGTATAGCTTTAGAAAAAATTGTACATGTTTAATCAGATACTTACTTAGGCAAGCAACCGAACGAATTACCCTTAAGCCGGGCGGCACGAAGTTCTTAAGCTTTATTTCAATATATCCGTTTGTTTTTAAAACTCGATGTCTAGTAGGTCGACAATTTGCTAAACTCGCCACGCGCCCTGATACTTTTACCCCACCTGAAGAAAAGGAAAGGGGCTGGTATGAGAGCCACGGCTATGAAGCCAAAGAGGCTACTGCCCCAGTCAATGCCGATGCCCTCATACAATGCGTAAATGAAGAGCGGAAAGGCCCCAGCCGCGAGTGATCGCACGAAATTATTGGCGGTGATAGAGCTCGCGCTGTAGCGTGTGAATGTGTCGACTAGGTATTGTAGAGTGGACTGGAAAATTAGGGTAAATCCCACGCCCGTAAGAAAGACGCCCACAATGGACGGCGCCGGATTCGAAACGTGTTTGGAGGAGGTCCCTGCGGAAGCGACGATTAGCCCTATCCAATTATTCACAAAGCCATAAAGCCCAGATCCAAACAATGCAACAACTCATATCCAAAAAGAAACAAGCCCGCGGCAAACGCGAGACTTCCAATCATCATCGGCGGTAGTCTGGCCTCGGGGACCGGCTTGTACCGATTCGCTACCAGCCTGCGCACGTAGTAGACGGCGTTGTTGTAGATGTTACCAGCCGCAGCGACGAAGCAGCCCACGAGCAGAGCCAGGAACGGCAGCTGGCTGACGACGGGACCCCAGCCCCGGATCTGACCGTATTCAAGAGCGAAGCTCTCTATGCTAGCATAGAGAATAGCTAGGCTTGAGTCAGCACATGACACAACCGCAGCGCAGGCTCTAGGACGAGACGGGATTGCTTATATCCAAATTCTCACCGTAGACGAATGACCCGTAGTTGGTCAATAATAGGCAAATGGGATCGAGGAGCAACTGGAACGGACGGACGAGAAAAGTGCTGCAGAGATTCCTGAAAGTCGGGCTAGACTCTTCCCACTGTGGCCATCAGCAGCCAAGGTCAGCAAGTATAGTGTCTCATCGGTGATGCGACAGAACACGGGGCAGGCCTACGCACCTTTGAGTGTAGGGCCCAGTTGCTCGTAGATCGTCGGAGCTGCCGGGCCTTGCGCGTCAGAAGGATGTCGGCGTGGCTCTCGTCCAAGAAAAGCGCATCCAAGACGAACTGGGCTGCCATGAGGATGCCTGTCAGGTGCTGCGTCCAGCGCCATCCGCTGCCGTCGGCGATGAAGGCGCCGCCAACGATAGGCCCGAGGGTCGGCGCGGCGGCAATGGTGATGCCGTAGCACACCAGGGGCGTGCCGAGCTGCGGGGGCCGCCAGATGTCGACGAGGGCGCCGCCCGTGATGGAAATGGGCCCGCTGCCGAAGGCGCCGGCGAAGAAGCGAGTGATCAGGACCGTCTGGATGTCCTTGGCCGTCGCAGTGCCGAAAGCGAAGGCGGCGCTGACGAAATAAGGCTATTCCGGGGCTCCGTCAGCTTTTTCTCTTCATCTTCATCGACGGGGTAGGAGGCACGAACAGCCAGAGCAGTCCATTTCCGGCCGTACACCTCGCACAGGGGCGCCCACAGCAAGGGGCCGAGGGCAAAGCCAAAGATGAGCAGACTGGTGCCGGCAGTGGCTGTGGTCGGCGAGACATTGAATTCGTCAGCGATTTCCTGGGTGCCGGCCGAGTAGATGGCGGAAGCGAAGGTGATCCAGCACGTCGTGAGCGCCCACAGCGCTGTCGTGCAGACCCTTTTCGATGTTGGCCAGTTCTTGGGATCCAGCGGGTCGGCCTCACCATCGAACCCGACCAGATCCGATGCACCTGGGCTGGACGTGGGCTTCTTCTCGTTCCCGTCCGCTGCTGCTGATGGGACCGTGAACTGGCCCTCTCTGGAGCTCCGGACATGGCTCCATTGCCCGCTGCCGCCAGCAGTGGAGTCTTTCGATGAATGGCCGCTCATTCTGTGAAGACCCAGCTAGCTATCCTGGTTGTGGTAATGTGAAGGATGTGACACGGTTAGCGGTTGTAGGTGAACCCCTATGTCGTTAACCCTAAACAGACGAAAACCTGGCTTGTCAGACATGTTTGCCGCAGAGTTTATATAAGTTTGTTGGGTGGTTATTTGTTGTGCGGACAAGGTGATACTCTTCCTCTGGGTTGTATTATTCGAGGTATCGTTCGTCCTTGCAGCGGGTAGGCGCGTAATTACATGTACCTACGTGCGGTCGGCCGCGATTCGCATAAGCGCACAAGCGCACAAAGTACCTATGCGTGCTATCCCCGGGGCGTGGATGTGGGTCTCGCATACCCACCTGCCCCTTTTGGCTGTGCCAGCCCCTCGTCTGCCACTCATCTCGCGCATCTCTTCATGGGCCCACTTAGAGTGGACCCAGATCTCAGCCCTGTGGGTCGGGTCATTCCAGCCCTTTTTCAACAAATGTGCTTACTGTACTCTGTAGTATCCTGTAGTATCCTGTATTTGGCATCCTACAAGGTACGCATACATGATATTCTCAATCTGCAGATGCTTTGGCAGCCGAGGCTTTTCTGCTGGCCCTATTGTCCGAACATACTATCTATATTCCATACCGGTGCCCCGCTATCGCGAGACCCGTTGAAATGCCGTACAATTCGGCCCTGTCACCACCGCCATCCTCATCATCATCTCCATCATCATCATTGTTGGCGCCACCATCACCTCAACTCCGGACTTGCACATTATGCCGTCAGCGTAGAATTCGATGCGACCGCCAAATGCCACGCTGCTCCAACTGTCATTGGGCCGACGCCACCTGTGTCTACCCACCTGGTCGCGGCAGAGCACCCAAGAAACCGAGACGCGGCGTACCCCCCCAGCTATTGGAGCGTCTGGCTCGTCTTGAGAGCATCATCAACCAAGCCAGCGCAGCACAGAAAAGCCGTGGTGCCCAAGAATCCCCTCGCACTCGGGAGGCCGGGGACGGCGTGGACTCGTTCGATCAGCACTTCAGTCGGCTCAAGGTTGACGAATCGAACAGCTACTATGTGAAGTTGTGAACAACGCCTTGTGGGTCACCTTGTCGGGCGAAGTGAGCCTTGTACCGGTATCCCTTTCCCTGGTGGGGTCCTGGTGGGTCGTCAGGTAGGATGCTTATGTGGTGATGTCAGGTTGAGGAACTCCGTGACTTGTTGTTTGAGCCTGCGACCGAGGATGCTGCCGGCTACCAACCGGCGGCTTCACCGGTTCCCTCGGAAACTTGGTTCGACGCCACTACTAGCAACCCGGCTTCCTCCTCCCGTCCAGGTCTCAGCGCTGCCATCTTGGGATATCGGGCTGTCGCCTCCTCCCTTCAGCATCTCCACCCCTCTATACCTCAGGCTGTAGCTCTGTATGCCGCATTCACAGACAATGTTGCGCCGCTAGTTCGCATTTTCCACATGCCTACGTTGACCCGTATCTATTGGGACGCAATTGCTTCTGTAAGTTCCCTAGATAAGATCACCGAGGCTCTCCTCTTCGCCATTCACTATTCGGCCGTGGTTAGCCTAGCTCCGGAGGCGTGTCTCAGTATCCTTGGCGAGACACGGGACAACGCGCTGGAGAAATTCCGGTTCGCCGTAGAGCAAGCACTGGCGCGCAGCAGTCTACTCAGCACCCAGAACATGACGATTCTGCAGGCAGCGGTGCTCTTCCTCTCCGCGCTGCCTAATGAAGAAGATTCGCGCGCGGCGTGGTCGCTGACCTCGCTGATCTACCATATTGCGCGCACCATAGGCCTGCACCGTGACGGGACCAAGTTCGGACTAAAGCCGTTTGAGACCGAGTTGCGCCGGCGCCTGTGGTGGCAGATCTGTATTATCGATAGCCGCTCCTCGGAGTACCACTGCAACGAGCCCATCGCTCAGGCTTTTACCTCGGACACGAAGCCACCGCTTCACATTGATGATGTCGACTTGTCGCCAGATATGGTAGAGCCGCCAGCCGAGCGATGGGATTGCGCGACCGACATGACGCTTTCACGGGTTCGCTGCGAAGCTATACAGACCGGCTGGAAGCTGGGTCTGATGAAGCAGCAACACGCCCAACGACCTAGTGACAGTGGCGCTCCGACAGCAGATGATAACCAAGAACCGCTCGACCAAACTCTCGCCCTGGTCCGGAACCTAGAGGCGTGTATACGAGACAAGTACTTGCCTATCTGTGACCCCCCGCGGTGCCTTTTCAACTGCTCTGCTCAGCAGTGGCCCGCATCATTCTGGCCCGTTTCCACCTCATAACGCAATACTCGACCGCATCCCGCGAGAAGGGACCAATTTCCAACAGTAAGACCGACAAGAACAGCGTCCCGATCCCCGAGACAACCAGCAGCGCCACCTCCACACTCCTGGCGCATGACGAGCTCTTCCAGACCTCGATCGAGATACTGCGATTGTCAGGTGTACTGCTGTCGGACAGCGCCATCGCGCAATTCACGTGGTACTCGAAGACGCACATCCAGTGGGGAGCAATGGCTTTCGTACTGTCAGAGATTTGTGCACGCCCGCATAGTGCCGAGTGCGACCGCGCGTGGGAGTGCGTCGAGACCGTTTGCGATGGCTGGAAGGTCGGCGCCGCACGCGACGATGAGGGTCGTCTTGCTCTGTGGCGGCCTATCCGCCGCCTCATGGCCAAAGCCCGCTATGTACGCGAGATGCAGCGCACAGATCCGCGGCGGCCGGCATTGGCGGGGGTCGTTGCCCACGATCATCATCTCTTGCGCCCAGTGACAAATGGGTTATTGGCATATGAGCCTCCAACGCCACACGCCAATAATAATGCTAGGTACGCCCTTCCACGGCGAGCGGCGGGCTCTGTGCTAAGCCCCGAGTCCCCGCTGCCTGAGCTTCCAGGAAATGCGTACGGCCCGGAGCCTTTGGAAGCTCTCCAGAGAGTGATTGGGACTGAGAAACTGGGACCTTTTATGGATATGGGACCGGATTGGCCTTGGCACGATGATGGGATGGAGAACCCCCCGTGGCTGGCGGGTGTTGATTTTGACCAATCTCCTGGGCTATGGTCATTTTCTGGGAGAATAGTCTAGTAGTGTATAATGTATTAAAGGTTCAAAGCTTCTGGATGCCTAAATCAAGATCTCGATCATGCATGTATAAGACGAGAAAGTACCATCGATCTGAATTACACTATGACAGACAGACCAAATATCTACCCCGCAAAAAGCAATGTCTAGTCATCGACTTAGAGCACTCGCTTTCTCACTGTTCGGTTCTTGGATGGTGGAAATGAGAGATCTGTTAAGATGAGACGCGATTATCGATAAACTAAAGAAATGTACGAGGCATTGTTATGGGACTTAGTTGTTCGTATTATCGCGTATGATGAAAATATCTAACCGCCATGTCTATCTATATAAGCCCATGTATGTTCGAAGGCGGTCCTCCCTACGACAAAGGCTGGCGCAGCATCGCATCTCTCGTCCGGCAATGGATTTGACCATCCTCGTTAAAATCGGATGAGCTCCAATCTCAATAAACATATCAGAAGGGTACATGAGGCCTTTGACTCGGGCCGTCCGAATGGCGCCCGGAAAGTCGATATTTTCACGGAAATGGCGCCTAACGCACTGTAGGCCAATCGTGTCGCTGCCAGCTACTTTCCTATAGAGTTGAGACCATTGGCAGAGCTGGCTCACGGAATTCCACGCTTGAGGCCAACTCTTCAAGCTCGTCGAGAATCACGTCAACTTGAGAGGAGTGGAAGGCGAAGGGAATGTCCAGTTTGTGCGACCTGTAGCCCATCTGGAAGAGCTTCTCACAAAGGACATCGATGTTCGCGTTGGAACCGTCAAGTACAGTTTCCTGCGTGCCGTTGACGCAAGAAGCCTCGGCGAGATGAGAAGGAACCTGGTGCCGCAGAATATCTGGGGACGTTCTGGATACTGCGATCGTGCCGTGCGTATTGGCTGCAAGCAGTCTTTCGAGAAGAGCCGCTCGGCGACCGCAGAAGTATATGGTGTCGGTGACGCTGAGAACGCCCGACACATGTCGTGCGGCATACTCGCCTAGGCTGTGACCGATGGCATAGAACGGCTTGATACCCAGGCTGATTCAGAAGCACACCAGCGCCGTCTGCATGATATAGGTTCCGAGTTGAACAACTACGACAGAGGGGTCCTCGACAGGCACTGCTCCCTAGACTAACGGCAGTATGGACCGCAGTATGGACTGCAGACCATGGAGCTTCGTGGCAGAATCGAGCTTGTGAATGTCTGACCGGAACGAGATTTAGGGATTATAGAGTTGGGCATGGATTTCCACATTGACCAAAGAAGCCAACTGTGACTCTAGGAAAGGTGATATAACTTACCGTGAGTGATTCACCGTTTCACGAGCCAGAACGCGTTCGTGGTGGCGCTGAACATACGTGCGTTTGGCTTGAATATATATGACAATCAGCGCGTACGGGGTTACCGTGTTGCTAAATGATGTAACGGTGGTATGGGCGTGTTTATTATTTCTATTCCCTTCTCTATTGATTTAGTAAATAATATGTCACTGTTCTCAATGATGGTATATCCAGGATTGATTATTCTTATTGCACAAGAGGAAAGCCCCCTGTCTAATCTATAGAGCTTAGAGTACAAGTACGTATACCCGGCCTTCGGCCCGTACCCGGTACTCCGGTCTCGGGGGTATTCCAAAGCGTTCCGTGACCAAGCATCTATTTTGGCGGCAATCTGGAAGGCTTAATCTCAAAGTCGCCGCCGCCCATCTCATCGACCTTGCGACCAATTTCTTCGATTTCATCGACAACAACCTGAGGCAGCGGGCCTTTTCGAATATCCTCCATGTTAGCCAGTAACTGTTCCGGCTTCGTAGCTCCGAGAATAATACCATCCTTTTCGCCGAGGATGGAATGGTACGCGACCCAACGCAACGCAGCTTCAATGGGTTTGATATCAAGCGGCTCTATAATTTTGAGGAGGTCCCGAATCGCCTCGTGAAACTCGGGGTGGTCGTACATTCTCGTAAAGTGCGCGCCATAGGCGCTGCCTAACCGGGTTCCGGCTGCGTTACCTGTCGTGAGATTGCCGGTGAGAAACCCACCCCCGAGCGGCGAGTATGCGTTGAATTTCATGTTGTGTTTTCGAAGTAGCGGGATGAGCTCTTTTTCGGGACCCCGGCAAATCAAGTTGTACTGTCCTTGGTACACGGTCGGCTTTAGGTGCCCCTTTTCGTCGCAAATCTCTAGGAACCGCTCGAGCATGTTTACGGGGAAATTAGAGACACCATACTGGAAACAGTTGCGGTGTTAGCACAAAAGCACTCCCAGTTTGAAAATATGAGCAAACGTGCCTCTGCACAATGTCCTAACAGCAGCTGCTCGCTCAGCGCTTCAGCCTGTTCCTCGAGCGGGGTCACTTCGTCAGGGCAGTGAGCGTATAGAATACCAATCTTGTCGATATTCAGTTGCTTCAAGCTGGTGGCAACACTCTTACGAACAGCTTCTTTACTTAGTGTGCCGTCGCTGCTCTGGCCTGCAAATAGGACCTTGGTATTGATGGTAAATCCTTTATCAGAAGCGCGTACAGTTCCGAGCATGCGTTCAGAACCGCCATGGTTGTCTGGAGGATACCGGGCTGCGGTGTCGATCTGTGATATCCCCGTGCTGTGCACCGAGTCGAGGAACTGGGAGGCAAAGTCCGGGTCCTGAAGTTTTGGCACGTGAGACGAGCCGAACGTTGTCGTTCCATAGAAGATGAGGGGACACTTGGTTGCCATGGTTTCAAGGGGAAGTTATGCTGAAGGGAATCAAATTGTGACTGTGATTAGATAGATCCCAGAGTGTTGATGGTAGCGACATTCATGAAAGTTAGTCGCGAGAACTTGAACCTTTTTATGATACAACCTCGGATGGTCCGCGGAAAATCCGAACGTTGATAGTTCCGTTCTCATCGCTAATGTCTTAATTTGTAAGCATCTACGCAATAACCTGTCTGGGGTCTTTAAATTACGGTGCGGAGTTCATGCTTGCCGTTTAAGTACCGGTTTACCGAAGGGTTCTTCTTGTCACTTTATTTCTCCGTCCGGAAACCGATTGAGTGAAAGCGCCGGTCACTGCGCTGCACCACACACGAAGAGGAGATGGATCCAAGCAGCGCCGCACACAGTCAAGTCAAGTCAAATAAATCGCTTTAACTTGATTTGACTTGATTGATACTTAAAATCGCCTTATTTAACTAAATCGAGCGTTTAGCTTACTTAACTTAAGCAATTAATTAGTTAAGCAAACTAAATAAATAAATTTAAAAGTGAACAGCTTTTTTTTATAGTATTATTTATAGATTTTTAAAATTATTTTTAAGTTAATGTTAAATATATATATAATTTTAAATAACTTTAATATATATAAGTTAAATATAAGCTAAATATAAGCTAAATATAGCTAAGTATAACTAAGTATAATATAAGCTATTAATAAAAAAATTTTATTATAAAAATAATATTTATTTAAATATTTAAATAAGTTAAATATATATATATAAAGTATTTTTTTTTAAATATACTTTATAAAAAATTAAAAAAATTAAAAAAATTAATTATAATTAATTATAAATACTTATAAATAATTAAAATCTTTGCTTTAATTAAACAAGTAATTCTAAATTATTATTTTGTTTTAACTAGTCAAGTTATTTATCAGTTAATCAAGTATTACTTTAACTGTGTGCGGCGCTGGATCTAAGTACGGGAACAGGTACCAAAGGATGATCTAGGGATCTGACTGGGGTCTGACTGGGGTATTACGCGCTAAATAGAGGTTTCAGAGAAGTAACTCAGTGGATAGAACAGACCCTACGTTATTTACGAAGTACGGCCAGCCGTCGCTCGGCTTCGCGACCGCTATAATTGCGTGACAGCGGACCGCCGCTTCAGTTTTCTTTGCTGACCGGAGCAAATTGACGACCCCAAATGCTTTGGTTTTCTCCTCTTAACGCCTGCGATGATAGCATCATCCAGCTTATCTCGCTTTCTAGGGTTATTCGTGGCGAAACAGATGAAAGCTCTATCACGAATGGCCGCACAGTCCGTCAAGGAAGCCCGACCTTTGCATGCAAATCTGGCATCTGAGTTTCGAAAGCACCAGAGTAGGAGTTGATGGAAGGCACACGGTGCCATATACACGTGGTGGTGTTCCAACAGGTTCAAAAGATCGCGTTCTCACTTGCTGCAAATGAATATATCAATATCTCTATTGACACTTGCCACGAAACGTTGCGGGACTGGATGATGTACTGCAAGTCAACTATTAGAACGGCTTGGTTGGCGCGATACAGAAGCCCTGCAAACTTCCCAGCAAGGTGTTTCCTTGCATTAGACGTCATCCAGGAGCCCCATCGCTGGAACACCCGCTGACAGCCAGTCGGCCATGCCCGGCACGTTGTGCAGGGGCGCGCACCGGGTGTATTTGTGGCAAGCCATGTTCATGACGCTGGTGAGGTCGAAGGAGGTGGCGTTGGCGAGTTCGTTGAGGTCACCGATGTGCAGGTGGGAATCGATCAGGTCAGTGATCAAGAACTTGCCTTCTCCGTCGATGACAAGACCGACCTTGCTTCCTGTTGCAGCGAAGCGGCCCCCCTCGATAAAGACACTCGTGGGAGCACCAATACTGAAACTGTCGAAGACACGGACGTTTCGAGGCTCGGTGTCGACTCGGCCGGGAACCTGTCGACTTTGCAGTCGGGCCATTTGGTTGCTAAATTCCTCATCCGAGATGCTTAGGCCATGTGTGTCACATGCCATGGATTGGGTAGCTAGCTACCTAAGGATATCGGGTCCAATATAGTACTGGCTAAGGGATGGGAGAGCATGGCGAAGGCCAGCTGATATCCCCATGAATGTCACCGCAATCTCAAATCCAGATACTGCAGATTCCAATGCAATCCTAGCCCACTACATGGACGCTACGTCGAGAACATTATGGTTAGTGGGGAAGATTGTGTCGGGGAGTTAAACCCGTGGCGCGAGGACATCAACATTATCATCTCGTTTTCAGTCCTACACATCTATCACCGTATTTCCAGTGCTACCACAGCATCTAGAATTCTAGCGCACAAATCAAGAGCTAAAAGCAATCTGCACGGCAGTGCTGGTAGTGGTGGCGGCCATGAATCGCAACTACACGTTATTAAAAGCTATGTCGCTTTTCCTCCACCTTCGCTCCCGAATCATTCAAGCTAGATTCCAAAGCAAGTGATCTCCACACTATCCATTCGTTGTCGGATATACTCACCCTCGCATATTTGAACCAGATCCTCGGGTCGAGGAACTTCCGCCGAGCGGTACCAGTTGTGAATGAGAATAATTGGGTTGCCATCGCCGTCCTTATCTTCCGCCTCGACAGCTGTCGGCAGAGCACGACGTTCTCAGGAGTCGTGACCGATAGCCTGCTTGCCCTCCGGAGCGCAGGCATCATGGGCAATGAAATCAACCCATTTTCCCTAGGCAGCGGTGCCTTTGGGAAGTATCTAATGAGTCGGACTCGGAGATCGTCACCCAAGGTAGTAGATCCAGCCATTGTCCTAGCCCTGGCCCATTTGAAGGCGATCACGGAAGAGCGCAAGCTCACAGATTCTAGCGACGCCGCGGAGCAGAATGCTTGCGCCCGAGCCATTGCAGCGATGCGCGGTCTTCGTGTCGGGCAAGCCCCGCACCTGGCTGCATTATGTGTGGTGGCCGGCGGACATCCCGCCTGAATTCGACGATTTAGTAAATAAGAAAAGTCCTGTGGCGCTGCTGGTGTTCGTGTACTGGTGCACAATACTTGGTCGCACGAATCAACGATGGTTTTTGATGGGTTGGGTATCGAAGGCTGGTGGCGTTGCCATGGCAGAGATAGGCACCGGAGTAAGTTTCAATATCTCAAGTTTCTCTTATGCCCGCGTATATGGGATTTTCATGATCTGAGCATCATTCTTTGGCCCTAGTACTGACTCTAATTACGATAAGTAGTGGGATCAAGGCCTAGATTATCCGCTACAAGAGTTGGGGCTACGTCGGGGCTCTGTTAAGATTCGGGAGTTGTCAAAAGGGAGATTCTTATACGACTTTGATTTGCCTAACTTGTTATACTAGCGTGGGAGATGAATCTTATCACATTGTCACGACGCATAAACATCCACCTTGATTCAAATTAGTTTTGTTACTACTCACTGATAGTGTGGTAATCGCCTATCAGGAGATAGCGTGTTTGACTCATAGACATAATTGACTAGTTATCACTCTAATCGCGCAGGACCTGGTCCTTTCGGAGTTGGTATGGAAGCCTCCAGGGCCGGAAGTTTTGGGATCCGAAAATAGAAGCATGCAACCTATATGAAGAAGCTGCGTGGAAATAGAGCTAGATGGTCCATTTCAATAACTAACGAAGCTGTTATTTAATGGTAGGTTATAATAAAGGAGAAATGCGGTCATGTAATGTAATGTGAGTTGAGAGCTACTAATATATATGTATAAAACGTTCTTAGAACAACTTAACACCGGTTGGACGATAGCTGCTCAGCTACTAGTCTTGCGCGCTAAGGAAATCGATAATTAAAATGTAAAGAAACAGCAATATTAAGCTCGAAAATCGTAATATACGGCCACACTAATTATCCAACTCCATACGGACATTAGCTAGTCACGGAATATATTTAATCGCGTAACGAAAGTCGCTAATTACCCATCCTTGAGTATTAATTAACGTAGTCTGTAAAGTTAAATAATCCAGTTCAACCTGGATCCTTGTCTTGGTCCCGCAGCTCATCTATTAACACTGAATTTCCCACGAAACCCTGCGCATATTTATGGACGGAACGATCAAAATTCTGGATTCTGATTCGACTGTTGCCCTTTGGGCCGTAGTGCTTCAATTGCCAAACTCAGCAAGTACGGCAATAAAGCCAATACCCTCACTATCACCTTGCCTAATCATTTCCTTGGACACCGGGTCATCGTACTGATAATATTCGGCATCACTAAGTGTTAAAACACGTCAGCCCACATTGTTCAATCTAGAGAAAGTGGCTGTTGACGTAAGGTGATAGATGAGGAGAGACTCACGCTTGACTGGCAAAGGTAAACCAAGCGATAACGTTCCAGTTATCAGCGCCTGTGGTGTCACGGATACTTCTGCATTTGGTCGCCCGAGACTCGATTATGTACGGTTTACCGTCCTAACATGTTCCAGGGCCGTGAGTTTATGGATAGAGACACTATCGCTTGTTAGAAAGACATGACTCACTTTCAAACGAGTATTCTTAGAGTCGTTGAAGATCTTGATCGCCTGCTCCTGTAAAGTCGCGTCGGGGATAGAGGCAAAGCCGACTCGTGTAACGGTCATTGTTATGTGTGAGCTCGTTGAGGATACACAACGGTAAAATAATGGTGAGAGGTTAAATGATAAGGCTTATTATATTAAGATCAAGTTTAACTGGTTATTTTCAGGCGCACTCTATTGCTTTATATGATAGTAATGCCCTCGGTGCAATAATTGCTCCGTCAAGCAGCTGTTCCGTGCTTCGTATCCACCTCGACCCCGAGTAGCAGGCGAAAAAATGCCGAATATTGGACGACATAGACTACATAGTCTTAAATAAGATTGAACTTATGATAGCTCATTAGAATCGGCTAACATGCTAGGAGCCATAATCGCGTGAGATAATTATTCCGCTATCGCCATCTAAGAACATAACTAGCTCTGAGGACAAATTTGACTTATCTGGAGGTTTCTTTTAAGATTCTGGACAGCTAGACCCCTAAAACACTGTTCCGACGCACCGCCACAACGAGTCAGCAGAGACCTTGGTAGGTACCATCTAGCGTCGGAAGTAGCTCAGGGCTTCATTCAACTCAACCACAATGCTTTACCTAGTGAAACTCCTGAAAGACAGACGAACATTCCTCAGTTCAATGCCTTCGTGGAAGAGAAAGAGTCCATAGATGTTATTAATGTGGTATTTTTTCTCATTTACGTCGTGGGAACCATTTTATCAAGGCTTATTGATACCAACGTTCAAACACCTTATCCTCTGGTTAACAGCTACAACCAACTTCCACCATCGTGAAGTCATGATCGTGGTCTTGCCATCTTGGCCAGAAGCCACGCCGTAGTGCCACGTTCCTTCTTATATGACGGAAGTCAAGAGAATCGCGCTCAGAGACCCAGTTACAAGGTTTCTCCATACCAATTACAGTGACAATTTAATACAACTAGTAGCCGTGGCTCAACCGGGTGCACAATATAAAGCCGGGATATTTTAGTGTGGCTTTGCTAGTTTTCGTGCTGCTGTCGGGACTCAACATAGTCTACCTGTGACAAGGGCTTGGAATAGGATTCAAATTCAACTAATACTTCTCTTTGGATCTCAAGGTCCATGGTGCTCCCTCCTATTTAGTTGGGAGTACTGGCCTCTATTTGTTCATGAAGTTCTGGGGGGTCCCCCCCTCAAAATATGGGTAATTAGGCTCCTATGCAGTTGGGTCCTTATTGTTGGTCTTCGTACAGATGCAGGGACTCCTCGTGACTTGTAAGTCCTCCAATAGTCTTCTATATCCTGATCATTGCCTAGAATGGAGTCTTGACGATAGATCCGTGTGACACTACCAGAAGAATTAGGCGATGTAAACAGTGGCTCGAGATATCCAAATCGCTTCGACGTCGCATACCTTATTTCGTGCGGCTGCGTCATCGTTTGGGCTCAGATACCTGTGGATCAAAGCAGGATAACACCGCGCGATTTTCACTTGCGAACTAGCTAAAGGACACAAGGCTGCTGCTAACTTCCTTGTGCTCAAAATACTACAGAAGATACTGAGGGGATTTATTGGCTGCAGAGGGATAAAAGGGGTGTGGTTAAAGTATATCTTTTTTGGTTGGTACTTTCGTTCTTGCCGAGGGGAAGCCTGTTGGTAAGAATGATCCACAAGGAACAGATCAGGGCCTCAGTGGCTAGAATTCGGGTTTATTTACCATAGACCAGGGCAGAGTTTTCACAGAATCTTCAGTCAGTCCAGCAGAGCATTGGTGGCTGGTATAGGAAAATCCGGATATCCATGTTTATAAGCAAGGTTAATTTGTGTTCGTGCCTTGGCACCGACGCAATAAGAACTGTCGCATTCATATCCATTCTTTCGGGTGCCATACTTAATCTGGTAAGTCTTGAAGAAGATACGTATTAAGAATCTTAGGTACATGATGGACACTAGGGGGCGTTCCATAGTAAGTACAGCGCATTTCCATCAGTATTATAGCCTATTCGCTCGGTAGTTTACATCGTGCCTAAGGTATCATCATCCAATCCGCTAGGGTGCAGGCTGCTTTAACATGTTGCCAAATAAATCTTGTACTCTAAAATTAGGCTCGTACCATTGGCACACTCGGTTTATACCCTGCGACAGCGTCACGTTAAGGAGTCCCCAATGGGCACGGGTAAAGATATTCTTCATTGCGCAAATGATCCCAGAACGCCTCCGCTAGCTACCCCTGCTTATCCATATCCTGACCTTTTGCGCAGCGTAATGTACAGGTTTGTTGTCATAACATACATAACGTGGTTGAAGGGGGTGGTTGTTCGGCAAGGTTCCGTGTTTCTAGTACCCATAGTAAAAGACATATGTTCTCAGCTTGTGAAACCAGGCCGAGGCTGCAACACGATGCCTTCGCCAAAATTGGTGATGAGTTTCGATTTCATATCTAGTTCGTCGCATCGAATCCTTTTGGATATAAGGTATGGAGGCGCGGACTTATTTCTGTACCGTACCCTGTCCACGGCAGTCGGTCGCAGGTAAATCGCTACGTTTGCCCTTTGGCCGTTTGTGTCTCGCCTGTAGCAGTTCAACACAAAAGAGAAATCTTCCTTCGCTTTCTTGTTAATCAGGTGTTTGACGTATTGAAACCCAATCGCGGCGGGAATACTGCCAACAATTGTAAGCCAAAGTATTCCGAACATGCCATCCAGCGCCTTCATTTCGCCGTTGTACAGGTATCTGCGAATTGGTGCTCGTAAACCTTGTGGTGTCATCACGAAGCTACGAGCCACTTTCTGTTCGGCGATGGTCTCAATGTCGCCACATCCGCCAAACCACTCGGGAGAGGAAGCTAGAAGGCCCCATTCCCCAGGTGCCCAGTTGTCTTTTCTGATGCTATGTTTTGCTCCGGCGTTCGGGTTTAGCATTTTCTAGGCGAATAGTGATTTGTTAAATAGATATATCTCGCGTAGGTGTAAAGTAGCGATTATATATAAGAAGTAAACTAGTATATTTTTTAATAACGATTTTTTAAAGTATATTTAAATAATTTATTTTTTTAAATTTAAATAATTAAAAAAGTTTTTTAATATAGTTATATATATATAAAATTTATTAAACTAAAGTTAATCCGCTTTATTTTATATAAAGATTAGTTAAAACTTATTTATTTATAATATACCTTTTAGTTTTAAAGCTATTTAAAGCTTTAAAGCTAATTAAAAACGGAATAAATAAATAAAATAAATAATAAATATAAAAATTATAAAAAATAATATATTTATATTCCTGTAAGTTTTTTTTTATTATAAAAGCTTTATATTTATATTTTTATATTTTTTATATATAAAAAAAACTACTATTATTAATATAGTTAACGTTTTAAAAAAATATTTTTAAAAGCTTTTATATAAATATTTATTTATTTTAAACTATAATTATTTTTTATATTTATAATAAACTATAGTTATAACTTATTTTTTAATTAAATAGTTTTTTTCTTTTTTTTTTTTTTTTTTAACTTTTATATATATATTTTTTATAAATAATTTAAATAATTTTATTACTAGCTATAAAATATTAGCTAACTTAAATATAATTATAGTAAAAAATATTAAAAAACTTTTTATTATATAAGTTATTTTTTTTTTAACGCTTTTAATATTATTTTACCGTTTATTTTAGCTTTAAAAGCAGCAAATTAATAATTTAAATAAGCTAATTATAAATAATATTATTATTATTATTACTCTATTAACCCCCGCTGCTTCCGGCTTGCTTTCAAGTATTCATAAGTATTTTTTTAGCTATATAAAATTATTACTAATTATAAAAACAGTTTATAACTTATTATTACTACTATTATTATTTTTTTTATTTTTATTACTACTGCTGCTAATATTATTAAAAACGTTACTGCTGCTTATTACGTTTTTTAAATTTTAATAAACGTTTTAGCTACTGCTGCTAGCTTTACTAGTAGCTTATTTATTTCGTTTGTTTTATTTAGCTGGGTAAGTTTTTTTAGCTTTATTTTTATTATTTTTTAACGCGGGCGCTAAAGCTTTTAAATTTATATTTATAACGTTTATTATATAATTTTTTACGCTAGTTATTTATTATTAGCTTTTATAAGTAGTTTTTTAAAACTTATTATAAAAAACTAATAAATAGTATTTAATATTATAAATATATTTTTAAATATTTTTATTAACTTTTATAAATATTTTTTATATTTTTTTAATTTATTTATTTTATATTAATTTATTTATTTAAAAATTTATATATTATTTTTATAATAATATACTTAGTTGCTGTTTTTAAAAATAACGTTATTAAAAATATTAATATATTTTTTTTTATTTATTTAAGCTTTTTTAAAAAAATTATTATTTAATAGTTAATAAAAAATATTACGTTTATGCTTAGCTTATTAAATACTTTTTAAAATTTTACCTGTTAAATCTTTCAGCGCTATTACTACTTTTACGCTTGTTACTACGCTTACGCCCGTATTTATACTAGCTTTTACTTCTACGCTTATACTTATACTTATTATTATTATTATTTTTAGTATTATTTTTACTATTTTTAACGTTTATTATTATTTTTATAAAATAATTATAAATTTATTAAATTTAATATAGTTTTTTAAATTTAGCTTTATTAAGGTTTTAGCTTATAATTTTTAAAATTATTTTATATTAGTTTAAAAGGGTTTTTTAACTTAATAATAGTTATATTTTTTATTTTTATATAATTTGTTATATATTAAATAATATATATTTTATAAATTAATTAATATATATTTTATAAATTAATTAATATATAAAAATATTTATACTAAGCTTTTAATAAATTTTTAAAAAGTTTATTTATTAATATTTAATTAATAAATAAATAAACACTTTAAAAAAACTTTTATAATATTTTTATTTTATTTATATATTTTATATATTTATATAACGTAGTTAAATATTAATTTTTTTATTTTTTTTAATTATTAAATAAATTATTTATTTTTAGCTATGCTTTAAAATAATATTTTTAAAAAGCTTTTTTAAAACTATTATTTTTACCCCGGTTAAGTTTAAAATATTAATTTTAGCTTTAATAATAAATATAAAAATAATATTTTATTTAATAGCTTTTTAAAAAATTGCTTTTTTAAATAAAAATATAATATACTTATAAAATAATTTTATTATTTTTTTATTATTATTAAATAAAATATCTTTAGCTATTAATAATATTTATATATTTTATTTAGCTTATTTATAAATAATCTTTAAAAACTTAATATAATAAAAATATTTAATTATTTAATTAGCTATAGCTAAATATTTTTAGCTAGGGTTAATAAAATATTTTAATAATTAAACTATTATAAAAATTATATTTAGCTTTATTATAATTATAGTATATAAAATTAATTTTATATATTTTTAAAATACTTTTATTTAAGCTTTAAAAGTTTTTCCAAAATATTTTATTAGCTTTTTAAAAAATAAAAAAATAACTAAAATTTAACTATTGTTCGCTAAATTATAGCAAAATATAATTCTTTTAATATATTAATTATTAATAAAAACCCTTAAAAAGTCCATCCTAATAGGCCGCTGTTGTTAGAATTAAGCAATTCTAATTAAATGTTATTAGTAATTAATTAATATATTCTATTCTATTATAAAAATTCTTTTATCCTATATTAAATAAATGTGTATAAGTAATTTATACTATATAAACTGTTATTTTAACCCTTTAAATTTAACACACCCCTTTAAAAAAGCTTTACATAAATAAAGCTTCTTGTAAAATAAACACTAAAAATAATAAAATTAATCCTAATTATTATAATGTTTAACAAGAGTATAAAATAAGCTAGAATAAAAGCTTTAAATAATAAACAAAATATATATAATATTATATAGTAACTAGGTTAAGTATAATAACAAGTAAAAAAGGATTATATAATAAATAATATATAAAACTTTAACTTATAAAAAAAAAAAACAGATATAAAACTAGTTTAAGTAAAATATAATAATATATATAGTTTTAGTAGTTTAGCTAAACATTTAATATAATAATTATTTTTCTTTTTTTATATAAATTAATTTTAATTTATATATTTTTATAGCTAATTAAAAAACAATAATATATAATAAATAATATAATTAATATAATTAATAATATTTATATATTTAATATATAAATACACGATTTAAAATTTTTTTATATTAATTATATAAGGTTTACGTATATATATTTATTTATAAAAATACGCTTTTTTTTTTAACTTTTCTTTTTTTTTTTTTTTTTTTAATTAAGCTTATTAAATTTTTGTTTTTTATAGCTTTTTAGCCGCCGATTTTAATTTTCCGCCGCTTATTTTTACGCCTACTTTTACTAGCTTTTACTTTATAATCGCCGCTTTTATATCCCTTTTTTCTTTTTAATTTATTATACTTTTTTACTGCTACTATTAAACTAAATATATTTATAACTATAAGTTTAATTATTATAAAATATTATTAATTATATATAATACTTTTATTTATTAAAATTATTTTAATTAAGCTTAAAATATATTCTAGTTTAAAAAAAGTTTTTTTTTTAAAGTTTTTTATTTAATAACTAATTTAAGCTTTTTAAGCTATATCAGCTGCTAAAATAGCTATAATATTTATATACTTATAAATGAAATTAATTTTATTTTATATTATTATTACTACTAATTTTAAAAACTTTCTACTATATTTTAATTTAACGTTATATATTTTAAAAAATTATTAAACTAATATTTTAATATATTTAACCTTTAATATAAAAATAATAACAAATTAAACAATACTATAGCTTATAATATAAACAATACTATAATTTAAAAAATTTTAGTAAAATATTAAAACTATATTACTAAAGCATAATTCCGTTTATTAACAAGCTTTATTTATTTATTATTTATTTATTGTATAGTTTAAAATTTAACTAATATAGTTAAAAATATAAAAATATTATTATAAAAATCAAGGTTATTTTATAGTAGTTTTATTATTAATTATAGTTATTTTAAAAAGTCTGGGTTAAATATAAAGCTTATATTTTAAAACGTTGCTAGCTTTATTTTTAAATAATTTAACTGCTTATTATTAATACTATAAGTTTTTTATTTTAGCTTTTTTTTATAATAATTTTTAATTTATTTAAAATAATTATTAATATACTATTTATTACTATTAAACTATTTTTTACGCTAAGCTATTAAACGCCGGTTATTTTATTTAATTTTTAACTATTTATACTTTTATAGTAAAAATAAAAAATATTATAATAAATAAATTAAATAAAAATAATTAAAATATTATTATAAAAATAATAATAAATTAAAATATAATTTATTTTATTATAGTTTAGTTTTAATTTTATTTTACTTAAAGCTTAATAATAAAATATACAATTTTTAATTTTAAAATATTAAGTTTAATTCTTAAAAAATAATTTTTTTAATTTTTTTAACTATAGCTAATATTTTATAAATAAATTAAAAAAAAATTTTATAAACTTTAAACTTATTTTAAACTTAAATCGCCAGATTAATTAAGCTATTTTTTTACGCTTGTTTTATTTTTTATAATTATTTTTTTATTTTTTAAAAGCTTTAACTACTTTAAAAGCTATAATATTAATAACTAATACTTATTAATTATATTTAATAAGCTAATCTTTTTATTTAATTTTATAATATAGTTAATTTTTATATATTATTTTTTTTACTATATTTTTTAGTTTTTATTTATTATTAATATTTTTAAAATTTAATAAAAATATTTTTTAATTAAAAATTAAATTTTAAAACTTTAATAACTAAATTAAAAAAATATTATAAAAACAATTATATTTTATAAAAAAACTAAAATAATATACTTATAAACTTATTTAACTAATAATTTTAAATAACTTAATAAATTTAAAAATTAACTTATAATATTTAAATTTAAAGTTTTTAATAAATAATACTATTAATTAATTAACTTTATATTTTATTAGTTTATATTTAATATTATAATAACTTATATACTTTTTATTTATATTTTATTATTATTTTATTAAAGTTTTATAAATTATTTTTAATTGTTTAATTTAAGCTTATACTACTAGTATTTTTTTTAATATAAAATTATTTTTAATAAATAATTAAAACTTAAAAATATATTTTATTAATGTTTTAAATAATATTTTATTTATTATACTATTTATAGCTAAATTTATAGCAAAATAAGCTTATAGTAATAATTAAAGCTAATTTATTTTTTTAATATTTATAAAATAATATAAATAAGTTTTAATTATTTAATTTATTTTTTTTATTTAATAATTAGTTTTAAAATAAAAAGCTACTAATAATCGCTATTTAATTTTTATATAATAATAAAAATCTAACTAAAATTTATTTATAAAAATAAAACTTTAATTAAAAACTATACTAGTAAATAATTTATACTTATATTTTATTTTTTAATAAAATAATATAGCTAATTTTATAACTATTATTATAATAAAAACAAGGAATAATAAAGTTATTTTTATAAATTAATTAATAATAATAAAAATAAAGTTTATTATTTTTCTTTTATAAAAAGTTAATAAAGATTTTATAATAAAATTTATAAATAATTCTTTTATTAGTATAAATAATATTAATAATAAATTAAGTTTATTATATTTTTAATAATATTTCGCTTTAGCTTTAAAACAAATTATATAATTTTTTATATAGTTTTATATATTTTTTTTTAAATATTGCTAACAAAATTTCCGTTTAACTAATTTTTATATTTAATATTTTCTAAAATAGCTTATAAAAATATTATTATAATATAGCTTTATAATTTAAAAATAAAATAATTTTTTAAAAAAAATATAGATTTTTTTATTATAAAATAATAATAGTTTTAATTTTAACCACTATTGTTTTATAAATAATCCTTTATTAATTCGCTTTATAAGCTTATAATATTTAAAGTTATATTTTTATATTTTTTTAATAAACTTTTAAAAATTTTTAAATATATTTTAAACCTAAGAATTTTTATTATATATAGTTATTTACGCGCGGTAATATATAACTGTTTATATAAAAATAATATATTTATAAAATAAATATATAACAAAAACTTTTTTTATTAAAATTTTTAAAAGTTTATTTTAAGTTTTTATTTATATTATAACTAATTTTTTTTTTTATAAAAAATAAATTAATATTAAAACAAGTATTATTTATATAATTAAGCTTTTTTAAAATAATATTTATTTTATTTTATTTATTTAGCTTATATTATATAATAAAATTAAATAAAACTAAATATATATATTATTTAGCTTGTTTTTTATTTAGCTTTAAAGTTTTTATAAATATTTATAAATTGCTATAGTTTATAAAGATTTTAACTAATATTTTATTTTTTTATAAATAATACTGCTAATATTTAAAACATTTTATAATTATTAATATTTTTTAATTAAAAGTATTATATTTTAATTCCTGCTTGGTAAACTTTTAAAAATAAAATAAAACTAGTTATTATTATTTTTAAAGATTTTTTTAAAAAAAGCTACTTATAAACGCTGCGCTAAAAACATTAGTTTTTACTAATATTTATTTCTTAAGGTTAAAATATATAAAAAAAATAATTTTTTTAAATAAATCCTAAAGCTGTTTAAAAGCTTTTATAATAAAATTATTTAATAAAGTTTAACCTTTTTTTACTTTAAATATATTTTTTTTTAAATACTAAATAAAAAGCGCTATAATTTAAAAAAACTTTTTAACAAAATAATAATAAAAGTTATAAAACTTTAAAAATTATTATAATTTATAGCAGAAGCTTAAAAAGTATTAATTTTAAATAATCCGGATATAATTTAAATTTATTTTAATACTATTATTTAAAATAATATAGCTTAAAAATTTAATTTTATTTTTATAAAATTAATATTTAAAAAGTTTAACGTATAAATTTATTTTTTATAGTTTTTTAATAATATTTTAAATATAATTTATATATACTTTAATATTTATTAAAAATATAAATATATTATTAAAAAATATAATATAATAAATATTTAAAATATTATTAAGTATTTTATATATATAGTTTTAAAAAATAGCAGGGGCATTATATAAACTTATTAATATTATTAAAAACTTATAATAATTATAGCACGTATAAAAAGCTATTTTTTATTTATTTTTAATATAAATATAAAACTTATAATAAATGTTTTTAAAATTAATTTTAAAAAAAACTTTAACGTATATAATTTTATTAAACATTTTTAATATAAAAAAAAAATAAAACAATTTTTTATTATAATATAATTAAATTTTTTATAATTAATATAAAGTTATAAAATATTATTTTTTTTAAATATAAAAAAGATTAAAGCGTTAATAAAACTTTTTAATTTTTATATTTTTTAATTTTTAATTATTTTAGCTAACTATTTATATAATTTTTTTAGTTTATTTTATATTAAAAAATAAATTAAATAATAAAATAATATAAAGTTTTTTTTTAATTTAATTATTAAATTTCTTTAACTAAAATATAATAAAATATTAGCTTTTTTATATTAAAAAAATTCTTTTAAGTAAAAAAACCGCTTTATAATAATAATAAAATTATTTTAATTTTAAAATAATAAAAGTTCTTTTAGTTATATAAGTTTAAATAATTAAATTAACGCTTAGTAATATTTTTTATTATAATATATATAAATAAATTTGTTTATAAATAATAGTTTAAAATTAAATATATATAACTTAAAATATTATTAATTTATATTTAGATTTAAAATAATATTTTAATTTTTTAAAATAATCTAAGATAATAATAAAAAGCTAGATTTTAAATTATTATTTTTGTTAATTATAATATAAGCACGCTAAAACTTCCGCGTTATTCCTCGGCTATTAGTTAATTTATATAATACTTAATAAACGCTATAGCTAGTTAACTAAATAACAGCTACACTTTATAAAAAATAAGTTTAATATAAAGCTTTTTTAAGTTTATAATATAATATAAATATATAATTAATATAATTAGTTTTAGCGTATAAATTTAAATTAATAAAAATATATAAAAAAAAGTTTTTAAAACTAAAAATATAAATAATATATAAAGTATAAAAACGCAATATAGTTAAAATAAAAAGTAAATAATTTAGCTTAAAATATATATTTTAATTTAAGTTTAATAATTATTTTTTTGATTTAAATCGGAATATTTATCCTTTAAATAAAATAAATTAAATTAAAAAATATTAAAAAAAATTTATTTTTTATAATAATCAGGTTTATTTTTTTTTTTTTTTTTTAATTTTTTTTAAATTTTTTTTTTTTTTTAAATTTAAAACAGTTTTAATTAAAATACTTTTTTTTACTATAATTATAACATTTATAAAATTTTAAAAAACAGTTTTATTATAAACTATTTTTATAGCTTTATTAATACTTATTTTTATAAAAATTAAAGTTTATTTAATCTTAATTAAAATTTAATTAAAATTTATTATTTTTAATAAAAAATTATAATTATTATTTAATATAATTAGTATAGTTATAAAATATAAAATTATACTTTTATTTTTATTAATAATAATTTTTATTATTAAAATATTAAAGTTGTTAAAAGTTTTATAAAAGATTATAGTTATTTTTACCCTGATTTTAAATAAAATTTAATCCGTAAAAATTAAAATATATAAAATTTTTTATAAGCTTTTATTATTAAGTAGCTATATTAACTATATTTTTTTTAATAAGCAGAAATAAATAATAACAGTTTAAAATATTTTTTTTTTAAAAATTAAATAATTTTTGATAAAAAAGTATAGCTTGTTCTTTTTCGGATTTTTAATCTTTTTAATTTTTAATAAAAATAAAATAATAATTAAACTTCTTAAAGTGTTAATTTTTTTTTTATTTAGCTTTTTTTAACTATATATTAATATTAATTTTTAAATAAGCTAATTAATAAATAATAATCTTTATTTATTTAATAAATATTTTAAAATTATACTAGTATTAGCTCGCTTATATTTTTAATATACCTCGGAGTTTTACTTAATACACTTTTTTATAAAAATAATTTATTTTATTAAAAACGTAAAAAAATTTTTATAAATTATATTAAAACTTTTATTTAGTTTTATTATAAATAAACTTTAATTTATCTATTTATTTTATTTATTTTAAATAAATAAAATCTATTATTAAGTTTAAATAATTAAACTTAAACATTTAACTAAAATTTAGCTTATATTTATAACTTATATTAAGGTTATTATAATTTTATTTATAATATAAAAATGTTATAAATTAATAATATTCGCTTTAAAAAAAGTATAAAAAGTTTAAATTATAATAACTTTTATTAAAGTTATTATAACGTTTATTTTTTTTTTTCCTATTTAATTAAAATAATATAAATATTTTTAATTCTTAAGGCTATAGCTATTTTAATAATTTTATATTTATTAAAGTTTTAAACTATTATTAATATAGTCTTGTAAAAAATTCCTAAATATAGCAGCTTTTCCTTAATTTTACTATATTATTTTAATTTTTTTTTATATAATATATTGTTTCTGTATATTTTAATTAAAATATAACTAAGTTAGTTTTACTATTATTATTAACTTTAATAGTAGCTATAATAATACTTTAATTTATATTAAAATTTATTTTAGTTTTTTTTTTTTTTTTTTATATTAAATTATTTTCGGACTATATTTTAACAGGTTAATAAAAATCATTAGTTTTATAAATATACGCTTTAGTTCTTTTTTATAAAAATATTATAAATTTCGTTATAAATAACTTTAATAAAAAATTAAAAAATTATTATATAATAACTAAATTAAATATAATAATAAGTAAAAAAAAATTATATAATAAATAATATATAAAACTTTAATTTATAAAAAAAAAAAAACAAATATAAAACTAGTCCGAATAAAATATAATAATATATATAATCCTAATAGCTTAGCTAAGCACCTAGCATAATATATAATTACTTTTTATCCAGCTTTATTTAAGGTTATTTAATCCTAAATAGCTTGATTTACCCCTTAAAAATAAGTTTTTTAAGGCTTTTAAACCTTAATATTCTTTATTATTTAATTTTTTATAAAAGTAATATTTATAAATACTTATAAGCTTTAACTAATTAAAAAATCGATTTTATTTATTTTAGCTAAAGGCTTTCGTTACTTTATTAACGATTATATTACTTATTAACATATAAACTACGTATAAAGTGTTTTTTTTAACTTTTTAATAAAGCTAATAATTATAAATATTTATATAATAAAGCTTTATTTATAAAGTTATTATTTTTTTTATAATAAGTTTAATTATTTATTAATTATTATATTAAATAATAATATATTAATTATTTATAATAACTTTTAATTTTTTAATAAAGCGGTTTATAAATATAGCTTTTTTAGCAGCTTAAGCTAATACTAGTAATTTAGCTTTAGTAGTAAAAATAATTACTATATTTTATTTATTTGCTTGTTATTTGATTATTTTTTTAAATAGTTTTATTATATATATTTATAAACTTTTTTAATTAAAAGTGTTGTTTATAAAAAACATATTATTAATAATTTTAAAATTATTATTATTTTTAAATTATAAAATATAATATTAAGTTTAATTAAAGTATTTAAGTAATTAATTTATTAACTTATAATATTAAAGTTTTAAATTTAAAAAAAATTATAAAAGTTTTAAAATATTAAAAGTTATATCGGGCCGGATAATTATAGCTGTATATAGAATTAATTTTATTTTTTTTAATAAAAATATATTTTTTATTTAGTAGCTAATTTTTTATAAAATAATAGTTTTATTATTATTATTAAAATATATAATAAAAATAAAAATATATTTTTTAGCTTAAAGATTTTTTTTAAATATAAAGCTTAAAATAGCTAAATTAGTTGCTTTTAATAATTTTAAATAATTTTAACTTTTAAAAACTATTAAAAATTATTATTATTAATTATTTAATAAGTTTATTTAAGCTATTTTATAACTTTTTAAGTAAAAACTTTTTAGTTTTTTTTATAAGCTATAATAATATTATTTATATAAATAAATATAAACATTTTTTTATATAAATAATAATAAAGCTTATATAAAACAACTTTATATTTTATTTTTATAAAAGTTAAAGTTAATTTTTTTTATTATAATAAAAATAATCTTTTTAAGCTATATAAAGCTTTATTAAGCTTTAAAACAGTTTAAAGCTTTTTATAGCTAAAAAATATTTTTATATAAATTTTTTTATTAAGTTTTATGTTTATAAATATATTAATAATATTATACTACTTTAGTTTAAAATTAAACTTAGCTATAATAGCTATAAATATTTTAAAAAATCTTTTAATAAAAATTAATATATATATAGCTTTTATAATATTTTAAAGCTATTAATTTTTTTTAACTACTAGTTTTATTTTATATTTTAAATAATAGCTATATTTATTAAATTTATATATATATACTTATATACAGCTAAATATTAGCTTGTTTTAAATAGTACTTATATTAACTTTAATTTATAACTTTATTTTATAATAACTTTATAAATAGTTTTTTTTTATTTATTTAAAACTTTTATTTATAAAGTATTGTTTAAGATTTTTATAAAATTTAAATAAAAAAAACAGGTTTTTTTAATATAGTTTTTATTTATTTTAAATATGTTTAAAAAAATATTTTTATTTATATATAAAAAACTTAAAGTTTTAGTTTTTTTATTTTTTATATATTTATTAAAGTAGCTTAAAAATTATTTTAATAATTTAGCTATTAAAGCTTTGTTTATTATTATACTATTTTATATTTTTAAAGTATTTAAACGTTTGTTTAAAAATATAGCTTTTTAACAGCTTTTATATAATTTAAAACCGGTATAAAATTAAGTATTAAAAATATTTATTAAATTATTAAAGTTTATATAAAATAGTTTAGTTTTTTTTAAAGTTTATAATTTAGCTTTAAATTTAATAAAATTTGTTATAATATTTTAAATTTATAAATTAAATTTTTTAATAATAGCTATAAAAAAAACGTTTAGTTATAAAAACTTAAAAAGTAAAAAATATAATAAAAAAAAAACTTTAGTATAAAGTTAATTAAACTTTATAGCTTTTTTTAATATAAAATATTTATAAATTATATTTGTTTTATTTTTTAATATATTTATAATAGCTGTATTATTTTCGCTTTTTATAAAATATATATTTTTTATTTTTTAATTTATAATAATAACTTTAAAAGTATTAAAAAATATTTTTAGTTTAATAATTATAATTTTAATAAAAAAATTATTAAGTTTTTTAACTTTTTATTTTAAAAAATTATTTTTTAATTTATTAAAATTA